>ARYC01018112.1:0-15701 GCA_000711775.1 Oxytricha trifallax
ATAAATTTAATAATTTTAATTAAAATAATTATTAAAAAATTCTAGCTTTTTCACAATTAATTTATAACAATGATCAATTATTTTTCATAAACTCTGTTTAGAATTTTTCCAAATAGTGAACTGTTTTTCAATATTTAAGGATTAAATATTTTAAATTTTGGAGAGGAATTTTTGCTTAAATAAACCAGTTTATATTTTAATTTGCTATAGACTTCTTATTTAAAAATTATAATTTAAAATTGAATAAAAAATCTTTGAATAAAAAAAATTATATTGGAATAAAAAAATGTAGTTTAATTTAAATTTTTCAACTTAATAAAATAAATTCCTTTTTAATGTGTAATGAAATTTCCTCCCCTTATAAATTCTTGCAATTTATCTTAATAAGGAAACTCTTCAAACTCATTACATCAAGTTCAATTTCAACTTATTTAAAGCTTTCAAATCTGAATTCAAAAGTCAAAGAATCTTGGAGTTAATTTAAATTTCCGAAATTAACTTTGTCACAATAAAAAACAATTACATCGAAATCTATGCTAATTATTGATTCAATCAGATCTTAAATATGCATTTCAAATTTAATGACTAAATGAATTTATAGTAAATTATTCGCCATATATTAAAATATTTGGGTAATGACTTCTTAATAGGATTAGAAAAAAGTTTATGTTTATAGCAATAAAGAAAAATCTTAACAAAAGATGTCAGATTATTTTTTATCTAAAATACTTTAAAAAAATAAAAGATTCTCAATTTCATACGTTTCAGAGATATTTATAGATTAAATGATAGTTAGAAGCATTTTGTAAGAAGTTCTTATAATCAACAATTTTTAAAATTTTAAATTATGGAAAGTTTTAGCAAAATGCTTCTAATTTTATAAATCTATAAGTATCTCTGGTAAATAAGCAAAAGAGACTCTTAAAAATTTTCTTTAAACATTTCAGATAAAAAATAGCCTGAAATAGTTTTTTTTAAAAAAAATATAGCATTGTTCCTTCCAAAAAGTGCATACCCAAATATTCCATTAAAATTATTTTAAAACTAATTTAACGAATGGAATGTTAATTGAAGATATTCTAATTATTGATATATCTTAAGACTATTTTGAATTAATTGGTCATTATTAATAATGCTGTATCTTTAAACTTCCTTCAAAAACTTATCATTAGCTTCATAAATTTAATCTAAATAATTTATTTTGATGCTTTTTAATTAATATGTACTAAATGAAAAATCTTTGAAGTCTTAGTATGATTGACGATTTTCAAATTATTCAAGTTGCTTGTTAGATTCAAAAAAAGAAGTATCTAAAAATATGCATTGTTCTATAATTAAATGTTTCATATTTCTCAAGTTGCTTCGATTAGATTTTGAAAAGAATTAACTAAATTTTGACCTTTAATCAAGTTTTTTAATTATGCATTATTTCAAATGAACTTATTTGAATACTTGTAAAGATGGAATTAAATTTAAAAAACTCAAACCTAAGATCGATTAATTGATTGTTACTTTATTAAATTAGGTTTCATTTTACTATTTCTCATTAAACTCTACAATTTAATTTAATTTTATTAGACTTTTCTGATCTATGCAATCAAGTTCAAAAGTTTTAGTTGAATATAAAAAATTATAAGACAACTATAGAAAGGTTCGCCAACCAAGCTTTAAAATTGCTAGTCATAAGCGATAATTTTCTCCTTTAGTAAACTTCAGCATATCCTAAAATTAGAATAGGTCTTATTATACAATGACCAAATATTTATTTGTATCAAAGCCTAATATTCTCCCCTTTTCATTTCACACTTTAATTATAGAAGATTATAAGTTGAATTAGAATTAAATAGTGAAACTATTTAATTATTTTAATTTTGTTCACTTAATATAAAAGTTCAAAATTTATATTAATAAATTCTTATTGGGTCGTTTTTAATAAATAATTCTACAAATTTATATAGTTTTCACAGTTGATGCTCAGTATTTTACTATGAAATACATAAGTAATATCATTCATTAAACTACAGTACTCTATTAAAATTTTAGCTGAGGTATATCACCCACCCCCCACTGATTGTTTTTTATAAATAATTAATGTGCTTTTCATTAAAGTTTAAAATTTTATTAAGATTGAATGAGATTTTATACTAGATTATAAATAATTTAATCGAAATTGATGTAAATGAATTTGACAATTTTATAAGTATTATATATTTTTTGAATGGGGCAGGAAACTTCCGAAAGGGGAAGAAAAATACCTGTTTTGCGTAAAAAACTTCTCCTCTTGGGTGCACATAAAATTTTAGGACAGGAAACTCCTCCCTAAAATTTAATGTTTAAAAATATCTTGAATATTAATTAAATAAATTTTAAACCCCGCATCTTTAACATATTAGTATTATTACATAGCAGACAGCAATATTCTTTCTTCTCTTTATAGTTGAGAAGTTATCATATAGTATTCATTAATCGATAAATATAAATATATTAATTATCTAACATTTCTAGGAATCTTTATATTTATGTTTTACTATGTAATTTATTGAAATTAAAGTTCGATTAACTTCAATTTAAGTTTTTACTTTAATATTTCTTCAGCCTTATTAAGTACTATTTGACTTTATTGCTTTTAAATTTCTTTACTTAATTTATTTTCATAATTTTAACTAGAAATTAACAATTAATTTCTATTGCTTTAATTTGATAATGTCAAATCTATTTGATTTTAATTATCAGTAGAATTACATAAATTAGTTGCGCATTGACCCATTTTTATTTAAAATTTATTATAATTAAATTTAGATACTATTTTATTTATAAATTTATTTCACAAAATTGATTTTTCAATTATTAGTTTATTCTATTTATTTTAATTTTTTTAGACAAATTCTAAATATTTAACTAATTTTGTTTCTAAATATAAAAATTAATTATAAATAGTATTAAAAAATAATTTTCATTATAATAATTCATTAGATAAACTCTTTAAATTTAGATAAAGAATGGAAAATATTACTACTATTATTCGAAATAATTGTAAATGATTACTATTTAGTAATAAACTTAAGCCTATAGTATAATTCTTTGAGACTAAAATTATTTATTTAAAAAAATATAGAATAGTATAGAATCCAAGATATTTTACTTATTAATCCATTATTTAATGATAAACTACACCGAATACTTTATAATCGTTGTTGATTTTATTATGATTAAATTATATCACTGATTTATTTTCCTATTAAAAAACTATAGTTATCCCTGAAACTTTACATTTTATAAAATATATGAAAAATAATTTAAGTTCGAAATAAATTTAGTCTTATTTATTTGATAAATTTTGCATTTATCTACAGTGCTTTAATCTTAGTATTTTGAATTTTAAGGTAAAAAATCTTAATTAAAATATTGAAATTTGATTGACAATATTATATCTTAAGTTAAAGCTTGAACTTAAGAAACAATATTATATAAGCCAATAGATATAAAAAATCTCTATAAAAATAAATAATAATATTTAGTTCAATTTCAAACAGAACTAATATAATTAATCATTTTTTATTTGGCTAACTTAATTTATGTAAGATTTTAAATTAAATATTTAATTTAATGATTAATTTTGCTTATAAAGCATCAATTTCAGTAATATTTAATTTATTAAAATGAAATACTTTACCTAATATGAATTTTAAATTTGCAAAAATATGCTTAAATATAAACCTTGTTAATTTACCAAATAAATTTAGAAACATAAACCCATAGCTAACTTGACCAAATAAAAGTTGGGAAAATATGTTCGATTAATGGTTAATCAATTTTTAAATTTAAACTTTAATTTGCATAGAATTTCAATTTTATCAAAGAATGATTGAGAAATATCAAAAAGTTTAAAGTATCAGTTAAAATTAGATACTAAAGAGAGAAGTTTAAGAATTAAATTAAATTCAATAAGTACTTCAGACTTTTAAATTACAAAAATTTAATACATCCAAGAATTAACCAATAATTTTACATTGATAATGGATAAGTAAAACTTTCAGGTATCTCTTAAATTTCTAGATAATTTAAATCATAATAAATGTAATAATATTTATATTGAAGGAAAAGGATTTATGTACATAAATTCCTTAAAAGAAGATATCCTTATTAAGTAAATGACTTTAAATAAATGCGATTTTACAATTTCTCACTTACAAAACTGCATTAACCTGAGTGAATTAAAATACATTGAAATAATAAACTCAGTCATAGGCCTTATGTACAGATAATAATATAATGAAAATAGGACAAACGTAGAGTTTATAAATAAGATACAGTCTTAAACCAAAATCCTTCCCACTACAAAATTAGTTTTAAAATAATGCACAATCATTGATTCAATTTGGTTTGCGAATATGCCACACTTGGAAGAAGTTGAAATAATTAATTGTAATTTCAATGATCATTCTCACTTACAGACATAATTATGGACCAATTTAAAGAATCTTACTATACTATAAATTAATTCAATCAATAATCATGAGTTGGAATATTGACTTTTCTTTTATAGTTGGGGTAAAGTTCTTGACCCGTTAAATTTTTAGTTCTACCAAAATCTTTAATAATTAAAAATTTCCTGCAATAAAATTGAATTTCTTAGAGAAATTCATGACTCATTAAAAAATTGGCAATCAAAATTAAAATTGACAATTGTAACAACTTTTATGACGCAATTAATTGATCTCATAAAAATAGGAACATATCCTTAATAAATATAAGTTAAGTACATTTGTCCATCCCTTTCCATGTTAAAAAGTACTTTTAATTGAATGTAAAATAATGCAATATTTGAGGATGATTTTATGAAAAGTATAAACACTTATTTCATAAATTATCATGGTTTTTATCTAAAAAGAATATTTAATAATAAGTATGATTAGGAAAATGGATAGGCAGTATTTAATGCATAATTATTAAGATTATAGGCTTAAAGAAAAGAAGAATATTTAAAGCAACTATATAATGGAAAAAAGGCATAGAAATCAATGAGATCGATACTCCTTAATTTAGAATAATTTCAAAGCTGTTTGATACTTTAAAAACAGATTTCAGAATGTTTTCATGAGTATAAATTAAACAATTTATTAAAAATAATAATTTTTATCTTAATCTCTAAAATTAAAATTTATAATTTTAAAATCGACCAGTAAGTCTCCCAATGATAATTTATTTATTGCATATATAGTCATTGCACATTCTTGAATAATTGCATTGGAAGACGAAACTTTAAATTTTATAATTTTGTTATTACATTCTAATTGAAACTACAGATCGTTTATGCTGTTCTTATAATAAATTATAAAATAATTATTATTAGTTCTTGTTGACTTCAGTTGGATTTGGAATATTAGCCATTATCCAGGCATTTTTACTGATAGGCACCTACCAATACAGATAAGGAATAAATCGTGACTTCATAATTCTTCTATGTTCCCATTTAGTATTCATTGGATGCATCCTGGTAGCTCTCAAACAGTAAGTCATTCATAATTAAAATAACTTTGTAGAATATTCAGAAATAACATGAGATTGGCTATCCTTGTAGGGGGAGTGGTGATTGGTGCCACAAATTTATTCATATTTCAAAAGCCTCACTTAATTCCCTGCAACATTTTACTTTTGGCAGCTGCTCTCTATGTACTGGGCATCAACCCCATGGTGCTTCAATATATTACACTGGTCGGTTAGGGCCTTACTTACAAAGAATTTTTGTCCAGGATGAGTGCCTCTCAGACTTTCAACATTGAAGATAAAAGGAAGCATTTGTCAAGGAAGCAGAAAATAGACAACATCATTAAGTTTATATTCAAGAAGAGGAGATACGACTCAAACATCCCCAAGAAGTTCGACTGAAATGCTTCTAAGTACATGAATTAAGTTAAGAATATATCAAATAGTTGCGATGAAGAGGAGCACCATCACACACACGATCATCACGAATACTCATAAAATGGTCCTTACTAGCCCTAAGGGTATAGCTACGATGGCTTCAGTCACAGTGAAACTGTATACTCCACCCCGATGCCTGGGTTGTTCCTCAGCATAAAAATCTTTTTCATCCACTTATTAAATTTTATATAGAGCAGTGAAGAAGTAGTTTAATAAGAACCCTATTCTCCTTATTCTTAAAATACAGTAGAAACACAATCTCATAGCAATACTTAGTAAATGAAAGAAGAACTTGACAGAAAATAATGGACTGAAATAGAAATTACTGAAAAAATTTCTGTTAAATAATGAGATTAGAATTTATTTTACTTGTATTTAACTTTAATTTATTTCATTAAATTCTTGCTTATCTTTATTCATTAGTCTTAAAATTTAAATTAAACATTTAAATATTTGTAAGTTATCAAAATGAAATTCAATATTATGTATAATAACAAGATAATAATAAATTAAAATTATGCTTAATATCTCCTAAGTTTTTATTATATCTAATTTTTTTACGTTTGATAATTGTTCTACCAAGAAACCCATCCTCACTCTACTCTCCTAAACCGAGACACACTCCCACTCTATAAAATACATTTTTAATATAAATATTATTTTAAACAGTAAAAATAAATCAATTATGGAAATCTTGGTTTTAAAATATAATTTATTTTATATAATTTATTAAATCTGTTATCTTTTTTGAAATTAATTTTATAACTTTATCTCTATCCATCAACCTGTTAGACATAAGATTCTATAATTACATATAACTTATTTAAAAATTTTAAACGAACTTATTCATAAACATGATAATGACATTTATATTATTCATTAATTTTATTTACAAATATTTGAATAACTTAAATCAACTTCATTCGTCATTGTCATAATTCGAAATAATAGTCATATAAATTCTTTTGATTTTTTTTATAAAAAAATAAACATTTATATTTGCAAAAGATATATGTCAATAAAAAGAATAAAATAAAGTTATATGTCTGTTTTTATTTTAAAGAAGAATTACTCTAAATTTTGAGAATTTTAAGAAATAGAAATTAAAATCAATATCTCATTTATACTATTTTTGAGTTGAGAACCAAAGTGCATTAGGCACGTTGATTTTCGAGCATTGCCTTATAAAATTCTGATTCCTGTTTCCCTCGTCCTCTCATACAATGGAAACTCATAAGCTTGAACGATCCTTCTTCTCCTGGTCTTTCATATTCTCATACCCTTACGGCACCCGTTTCTACCTAGTGGCTGTATCTTCCTCCCGATAAGAAGCGGAGATACCTTGAAGCAACTATTACTTTGGTGCTTTGGCTCCATGTCTATCAATCACGTCAGTCGTACCTGGTCCTTCAAAGTTATCCGAACCTGGCATTATGGATAAGAGTCCATTGAAATTACTCACTAGGTTGGAAAATCTAGAATCCGTCGAATTCTAACATATCGACAGGTACGAAGAGTTCTCCCATGAGGCAAGCCATATCTCTCCTCATTGATTTACTCCCCATGAGTGTTTGAGATTAATCTTTGCAAGATGCCCTATAATCCTTTCCCCAGTCAAGGTTGTTGCTAGTGTATTCTTGTTAATCATGGTATTAAGCAACGTTTTACGATGGCCAAGTGCTTAATGAGGAATCCGAGGAATCAGCAGAAGCAGCGGAAGCAGAGGAAACAGAGGAATCAGTGGAAGCAGCGGAAGAAGAGGAAGCGGAGGAATCTGTCTTTGCTAGGCATAATTGAAAGGAGGGAATATGTTTAAGCAACTTTGTTGAGGAAGCAGAGGAAGATGCGGAATCAGCAGAAGCGGAGGAAGCGGAAGAATCGAGGAAGCAGCGGAAGCAGAGGAAGCGGAGGAAGCAGCGGAAGCGGAGGAATCGGAAAGATAACGATGCACAAAGAAATCAGTAATCTCTTCCTCATTTCTAAGATTGCCAATTCACATTGTCTCTCAATGAAAGGTTTCTTGATCAAGCAAAAATGCTGAAGTTAAAAGCTGGTTGACGATAAATCTCATTTTAAGGGCGCCTTATTTACTAAAACAAGGGAAAATCATGCACTAATTTACGAGATTAGCATCTCTCGCTAATAACACTTCACATTAAAAGAGCGCTTTCAATCAATTAATATCGATGACTCTCAAGATTTAAATTCAAAATTAACTCCTTAAATTACAAATCAGCAACAAAAGTTATAGGATGAATCAACCAGGAACATTTTCGAGAGTGTAGGACTTGATATTATTTCTTAGATTCAAATGTCTAAATCCAGTCTAAGATTAGTCAGTCTACCTCAGTTACTAATTGATAAGTAAATTAACTAACATTCCTTGCTCATTAGTTAAACGTATTTGCTCACTCACTAGTTAAACAGCAATTGATAATAATGGGGTTTGGAAGATTGCCAAGCTATCTGATGATAAAATTGAATTTCTTACAAACTAGACTACCTTGCAGCTCCAGGCGGGAATGACTTTAGGGGAGAGATGTGTGATGTTCCATAGGAGGTTTCCAGAGCTTAGAATCTCCCCTTCCAAACTCTCTCGGATTTATAGGGAAAAAGGAATTAAGAGAAAGTTTATTTGAGTTAGCAAGTACATGAGCCCAACTTAAAATCTGAAAACGCAAGAGCTTTTTTAAGAGATGAGAAGCAAGCTAACTGATGCTCTACAAGAAGGTAGGAAAGTAGTATTCATAGACGAGGTGATGTTTACTTACTCCACCAACCTCAAGCAAGAGTACAGCAATAGATATACGAACATTACAGTGAAAGACAAACTACAATTCACGAAAAGTATTGCTGTAGTAGCAGGAGTATCTCCCGAAAGAGGTCTGGAGCTATACTACAATTATGACAGGTCAGTGGACATTGAAAAGTTTTATGATTTCATCATAGGCTTGCATGAACAAAATATGACAAAAAAGCTTGCTGTGGTGCTCGATAACCTAAGAGTACACCACAGTAAAAAGATCAAAGCTTTGACTGAGGAGCTCGACATCACTCTCATCTTTACTCCACCTTACTCGCCCCAATACAACCCTATAGAGAACTACTTCTCGGTGCTTAAAAACCAGTTCAAGAGGATGAAGATGAAGATTGTCGGATAGGACGAGAAGTTTGACGCTAAACGAGTATTGAGATAAGCATTTGACAGTGTAGATGATGATGTCATCAGAGAAATATGCATGAAAAAAATGGAAAAGTTTGATTTATGATGTTAATCTAAATAATAATAACGTAAATTCAAATGTTAAATCGCATTGTCCCATTGCTCATCAAACCAATGACAGATTGAGATTCAAACATAGTGGTGTTCGCTTCCATGAGACGAGCACCATCATTTGGCCTACCTCCTTTGCCAGCTGAGGCATTCTCGATTCCCTTGCAATCGTTTAAGCGACAAAACTTTGGGAGGAGACTATTTAGGTTTTCTGGCTTTCATCAACTTCGCTGATGCTTTTAGAGGCTGCATTGTCCTTCCAGATTTTTCTAGTTTGTATTGTGTTAAGAAAAGTAAAATACTTGAAATAAATGGATGGCTGGTTAGCTGAGAAAACCAGTTATCTGAGATAAGTATGAAGTCATTCTTCTAACTCTGGCCATCTAAGCTGTTCCTCAATACTCTGGACTTGTTGATTATGTGGGCAAGATAGTCAGGCTAAATGGTATTGAGGACGTTGAAAAAATATTGTCTATCAATAGGTTTTGATTTCTCTGACATATCTTGCAAGTATATACGCAGATCTTGATCGTCACGCACCTGCATGTAAAGTTATCTCACTGAAAGCTCATCGTATTTTGGGACCTTAACCATCTTGATCTGATCCATCTTTAGAAGTTGTTTAGTCCCCTTAAATATTAGCCTCAGGTATTCTCAGTTGACTCCATCAATAGGAGGCATGTAGTATCCATCTATGAGTATTAAGGGCAATAAATTTACGAATCTCAGTAAGATAGGTGTAGATGTCAAGCTTAGACTTGAATTTCCCACCAAGCTCGTGAGGAGTGATCTTCAAGATGCTGTCCTCGGCATGGCTATCGCTCATCTGAAATTGCTGATAGGATCTTTTTATAGAATTTGACTCCATAAATGTTATTACCTATATCCAATTAAAAATAATTTATAATCACTATCTTAACTATAAGAAAAACAGCTAATAGATTCAAAAACTTACAATGCAATCTGAAAAGATCTTAAACATAATAGAATTTCCCAAAAAGTAGGGGGGGTTGTGATTTTTTTTTTTTAAATGTGATTTTTTAGGTCTGTGATTTTTTGTGATTTTCTGTGATTTTTTGTGATTTTCTGTGATTATTGTGATTTTTTTGAACTTTTTTGGACTTTTTTGGAAAAAAATTTGTTGTCAAAAATAGAGTCTGACCACCCCCCCTTTATCAATTCTCATCATATATGATATTCTAGTTAGAGATTAAGTGATTTAAATTTAAATTTTTTAAGATAAAAAAAATCACAAAATCATAATTTGAAAATGAGCGACTCTTCAGAATCAATGTACGATAGTGACGATTCCCGATATCAACAAAAGTTGTCATCAACTAAATCCATGTTGTCAGCACAGTCAAAATCCTCAGTGGATACCAATAAGCGAGCGTAAAAACACTTATCCAAAGAACAACTAAATAAAATAAAGAAAACACACTCTGAGTTCAAACAGTATTATGATCAGCCAGACGTCAAGACTCCATGTTCTCAGTCAAAGTTGACATTGGGACTAATAACAAACAACTATCAGAAAACCTACAAAGACATCCAAGATCATCCAAAGTTGTCTGAATACCCTCTAAATGCTCTTGATCGTGAACTTATAAAAAACTACATCAGAGTCAAGAGGCAATCTCTGAGGCGAGCTCTTGGAGGTATGAGGATCAAGGAAGACACATAATTATAGAAAAGAGGATCTGCTTTAGAGGCGAGCGCCAAGAAGAGCAAGAGCTTCCAGAAGTCGAGATCCAAATTCTCAAGCGACACTCCATAGCAAGCAAGTATAGCTATCAATGACACTTCAAGAATATCAATCTTCCTTATTCAGCATTTTTCAGAGCTGGATTAAGGATTTTAGCTTAATGTGATTCAAAAGTTGTATCAGTCTCTCATCTAAGATAAAGACTTTTATGCTGACAGTATTGATACTTAGCTGAAACATTAACAAAATCACATAATTAAACTGTTCTAAACGAGGGAGATTTAGTAAATCGAGAAGGAACTCAAGAATTATTCCCAATCACAAGTTCTAAAGTTTCACTTGGCTGCCTCTGTAATAATCACAGAGTTACCATTGGAAGGCCAAACTCTGATTCACACTCTTTATCCAAACTTAAAGCATAGCGTTGACATTCAAATTTTTGATGAAGCGGAGAGAATAGTTTTAGGCACGATGGCTTCGTCAATAAACAGACATCTAAAAGATAGCAGCTAGCCAATTACTATGAGGTTGGTGGGTCTATTGCTCCAACTAAATTCACTTTCATCGCTTAAGCTTACAACCTCTCCAGAAAGCATAGACATCTTCCTATAGTTTCTCGTCAAGAATGGTTTTAGTGAAAAGGAGGGGAGGCTATCGTTAAAAACAAAGAAAATTTTCTATTTAATGATTTCATATCAACAATTAAAAAGGTCAACAAACTGTACAGACAAGATCTGATAACAATGATTTCAATAACGAAGGTCAAACAGGATCCCTCAAGCATGTTAGCTGAGCTTATAGGAGTTTTTTCATAGAGGAGGATCCTACTCACGATGCTCTCGAAGCGCCCACACATAAACTTACAGCTGGAGCGACTGTTGGTGGTCCTCTAATCTGTGAAGGACTTCGAGATTGACTAATTAGAGTAGATATTTAAACAGGATGAGACTTCATGGATGTGTGAACTCAGTAAACTACACTCAAGCTCGCAAAATCAGAAAAATTAATCTGAGATTGAGATGAAGAGCTAGTAAGTTTGGTAGGAGTTTTCTAAAACTGCGATAGCTGGTCACTTAGTGTCGATTGAGGAAGTTTACAGGTACTCTCAATAAATGCAGGAAATTTGTTAAGATTATAAGCACTCATTTTATTAGTCTACAATATCTGCGATAATTTTGAGTCATCAGCAAAACAATATTCAAGTTTAAATGCCAACGGCGTCTGGTAAAACTTGGATTATGGGACTGTTGGCTTGTTACTGGATTCAGCAGGGCAAGAAAGTGCTTATTATAGTCCCTGATTAAATCCTTAAAATACAAACCTAGAAATTTCTGCAGCCTCTAGGCATTTAGTTGCAGATAGATACGATCGATAGTTTCTACAAGACCAAAAGGCTTTATGATGTACTCATTATTGATGAATTCGATCGAATCACTTGGAAGCATCCCTTTCTATACCATGATGGCAAAATCTATGGCTTGTGGGATTTAGGATTGAGCAAGTCATACATGTTCAGCGCTACCTGCGATTCCGGTATTCAGAGAGTGCTTGCTTAAGTGTGTATATCACCCCAAGTTCTGAAGTTCAAGAGTGAATACGAACTTTTGCATTCACTGAATCAAGATTAGGGTGGAGAAGTTATTATCTGCTCCGGTGTAGATGATAGGCTCTCAAAACTAAAGAAGGAAATTGAGGAATGCTGTCTTGCTAGCCCCATCATAGTCTTTTGTAATGATCATGAGAAGATCATTGTTAGAGATATGATCACATAAATGGATTAACTCAAGGTGAGGGTGGGCATCTCCCCGGCAACTTTAGATGAAATTCAATCGTGGCCGAATGGGGTCTTAATTCTTGGCAATGATGAAAGTTACGGCTACAACACTAGGTTCAGAACTGATGCCAAGGTTCTGATTGCGTGCGACATCGATTCAGAGAGTCAATATCTACAGATGAGGGGCAGGAGCTCACGGAGTATGGGAGCATTGCAGTCAAAATATTTCCCGATATCAAGCTTGCCAAAGTAGCAGCTTTTACATAAGATGAACCAGATATCGATTGAAAAGCTCGACCAGCTCAGCATCTAGTAGCTCTCATCTATAAGAAGCGATTCAGCAAAGTGCTTCTGGAGGCAGTATCAGACGCCTAAAAGGAGCATGATGCTATCGAGAGCCTCGATGACCTAAAGTATTTGGTCGGAGAGAACGCTTTCAAAAGACTATCTTAGACCAAGAAAAAACTGAAAAAAGAAGATTGCAGTTAAATCAGAATATAGTATTGTGTCTTTTATGAGAATGTTGATCTAAAAAATATTCATTCATCCAAATTTCAACGATTTATGCTAAATATAATTAATTTCGAGATATTTAAATTTGTAAAATAAAAAATACATGCATAACTGTCAATATTATTATAAAGAAGTGTTTTTAAAAATTGAATATAAATTATAATATAATGCGATCTTGTGTCATAAAGGTCGATGAATATAGTAAATTTTATATAATAACTTAACTTGTATAGTATAATGAAAAAAATCATGATTGAGTTTGATTTACCAAATGAAAAAAATTTTATAAAAAATTATTTTCTAGGGATGAGTATTTCGGTTAATGAAAGATTAAAGTAGCAATTAAATTTATCTCTCTATTTCTTATTAATAAAACTAAAAGTATAAATTAGATTTTATCAAAGCCAATAATAATTTTCTCAAAACTTCATTTGATATATAAATTAAAAAAATAGAATAAATTAGAAATTTAAGTTTAATATGCATAATTAGCCTATTATATATTCTATAATTATAAACTAAATCTAAAATAAAACTAAGAGCTATTAAATGGAATGATTCTGATTATTATAATTTAAAACAAAATTTTAGAAATAATTAAAAATTGAAAGATATTCAAAATAGTTCAATAGATATTTTTCATAAATCAAGCATGAATAATAACAAATAAATGTTTATTACGAATTGATAAAATAAGAAGCTAAAATTAAGGAGTCAAATATAATATCTTAAGTTGTTGCAAATTTAAATAAAAATGATTTACTTCATTTTTAATAACAAAAGCATACTCATGTAAGTAATATACATACAAATAAATTATTAATTAAAATAATATTCTAAAACTAAGATTTACATAAACTTTTTTGTTGTCCTTTAAATTTATTTTTTATATTTCTTCTATAATAAAATTTACTTATTACTAACTAAAAATTAAAATAAAAAAATTATCAATAATTTAAATATTCAATCAAATGAACAAATTAAATAATAAATTCATATCAGAATATACAATCTTATATTAAAATAATGAAATACTTTGCTCATTGCGGATTTAGAGTATGCAAATTAATGATAGAATACAACCCCTCATTTCATAAAACTGAATTAACAAAGCCAAAACCATATATTAACCTTATATAATCAAAAGGTGGAAAAAACATTAGACTGATCATATATCAGTATTTATCTTTAAACTTCAATCTTCAAATAATATCAAAATTATCCAAGAGTGAGAGAAAAATCTTGAAATGCTTAAAATTTCAATTAAATTTTGAAAATAAAGAGAGAAGTTTGAGGTTAAAAATTAACTAATTAAATATTTCAGAGATGTAGAAAATAAGCACTAAATACATTCAAAAGTTAACAAACAGTTTTACATTTGTTATGGAAAACTAAATTGTCTAGCCATTTAACCATTTCCTGAATTAATTAAAAAAGAAAAACATAAACAATATTTACATTGAATCTAGTAAAATTAAGAACTTAGATAATCTTCTTGATAGTGGATTTATATAAGGAAATAACAGGATGTTTATTTGCTAAATGAAAATACACGAATGTTAAATAACATTCTCTAAACTGCAAAATTAGTTAAACTTGAATAAACTATAACAAGTTGAAATTTAAAATTCTTACATTGGATTCAAATATGAAAAAGATTTTATGGATAATAGAGGTAAAGTAGAATTCATAAATAAAATGTAATCTTAGACTTAAATTCTGCCAACTACCAAATTGGTTCTTAAAAAATGCACAATCATAGATTCAATTTGGTTTGCGAATATGCCTCACTTAGAAGAAGTTGAAATAATTAATTGTGATTTCAATGACTATTCTAGGAATTCGGCATAATTATGGACCAATATCAAGAAATTAACAATACTAGATTTAAACTTTTTCATTTATGTCAACAATACATTTAGAGAATACTTGAATTGGCATAAAGTTATTTAACCCTAAAATTTATATTTCTATCAAAACCTTTAATGCCTAAAAATTACTTGCGATGGTATAACTTTTTTGAAGAAAATTAATGAATCTCTAAAAGTGAGAAAATCTCATTTGAAATTGACAATTGTTACAACTTTTATGACACAATTTTTAGATCTTCTTGATGTAGGCACGTACCCATTGTAAATAAAAGTGAAATATATTTGCCCTTCTTTCAGTTTATTAAACAGAGAAAATATTAATATGCCAGTAAATTATATTTTTTAGGATTAGTTATTCACAAATCTTAATTAATTTCTCATTCAATCTAAGGGTTTCTATCTTAGAAAAATATAATCATTAAAAGCTATTTCTTAAACTAAAAAGGTGGCTCTCGATGTGAATTTATACAAAATTTAGGACGAAAAAAAGGACCAACATTTATAAGATTTACAAAATGGAAATTTAGACATTATTATTGATGAACAAAATACTCCATAATTTAGAATTGTTTCAAAGACATTCTAAACTTTGAAAACAGATTTTAGATTGTATGCTTGAATTATGCATGAGTAATTAAA
>ARYC01018113.1:0-79468 GCA_000711775.1 Oxytricha trifallax
TGAAAGAGCATGTAAAGGTTCACAGAGAAAGAAAGTCGCAGACAATTTATGAGGTGAGCAAGAGGCTTTATAAAGATGTCTAAAAACCAGATGAAATTAACATAAATGCAGGAGCTGGCACTAAGAGAAGAAATATGGGCCCAAGCAAGCCATAAGAAGAGGATAAGAAAGAGAAGCCAAACCCCTTTATGGTTTAGTTTAATATGTGAACTTATTCATTCATTTAAATCTAAAACTTATTTATAAACATTCATTCTTCCCTCTCTCGCACAAACTGTTGTCTTATCTACGTTCACTCTCTTACAGCTGCTTTGAATTAAGTCTACTGAATCGATGGACAAGTCATGCATAAGATGATACAGCAGCAGCTTCTTGTAGTGAGTCTTGATTTAACTCCAGTAGAATTCAATTCCATTAAATTAGGGGCTATAAGGAACGTTGTATACAGGAGTTATGTTTAACTCCTCATAAGCTTTCTTAGACTCCTTAGTCTTACGAACTGAGAGGTTATCAACAAACAGGATGATCTCTTGGTTACTAAACTTCTATCTGAGCTTATGTAGGAACTCTATATCTCACTTAATAGAGCGAGGGTGAATAACATAACTCTCTAAGCCTGAATCTTCACTTATACCAGCTAAAATTGCATGGGTGACTACCTTCACTTTTTAATCATAGACTTCTATATTATCATACTTCTTATACCAAGACTTATTAATAAAAGTGTTGAAGGTGAATACAGCTTCATCAGCATGCATGAACTTGATGTTATTAGTAATAGCTCTCTGCATTTAATCATATATATAGTTTAAATTATTACTATAAAATAGCACTGTAAAATCAATCACTCTCTTCACTCTGTTGACAGTCTTGAAAGTAATACCATTTCTTCTATAATATTGGCTATAGTCTAAGGAGAGATACGCATGTCAGGAAACCTGCGATGAAACATCACAGCTCGCTAGTCTAATGGAAAGTGTGCCCAATACTTCAAAGTCTTAGAGTCGCAGAGGAAGTCAATATGAGCCTGAGAGAACTTTTATTTTCCTGCAGGATGCGCTCAACAACCAGAATTAAAATGCTAAACAGCTAGCAAGCAGTGATACCTAACAGTTGAGGCACTCTTGCGTAATAACCTTGCTATAGCTGCATAATTTAGTACAGGTTTGACTTAGTCTATATAAATACACGTACCATACCTAAGCTGAAGCAGTAAATCTAAATATTACTCATCATAAATCGACCCTAAATTTCGCTAATTCTATTTCTCATTTTGTAAATTGGCCTAATCTCTACTAACCCCAATAAGACCCCAACTATACCCTACAAATCAAAGCACTTATAAACCTCACTAAGGGGTTTTGGGGTTTTGAATAGCAATAAGTTGGCTCTGCTATACAAAAAGGATCAATTAGAGTTAATAAAGGGAAAAGTTAGCAGAGACAAAGATAGATCTAGTAGTTTAATGAAGGTTAAAACTTATCGTCAAATTAAGATAATTTCAGCTATGGACCAGTTACTGAGTATTTTTTATATTTCTCATAAAATATATTACAAATAGAAATTTGACTTTGTATTAACATAATATTTTCTACTGATCAGCATAACTACTAAAGCTTGAGCCCCTCTAGGCTTCAGACTTTCAGAAAAGTTAGCCAAGCAAATTAAAAATAAAAAGATTTGAGCCACTTATATTACCTGACAGATAACACCACAAGTAGCTTATTACCCTACAAATTATCTAAGCCAAATACAAGCAGAAAGATGGATTTCACAACAATGAAGGAGATCTTTGAAAATAGTGGCATGAGCTATAAAAATGGAAGAGCTGGAGTTAAGACACCATTAAATTATAATTAATAGTAGATGAGTAGTGCATACAGCTCATAGTACAGCCAGAATCTGAAATAATCGTTTAATTACTCTTAATTAGGCATTAGAAACACCACAGTCAAACAAAAACCATAATAAATTATCATATTTAATTTAATAGTATTCTTTTAACATAGATTCTACTAACAATTAAGTTTATAGTTTTAAAAAAAACTCCTTTTAATTGCTAAGTGATTTCATTTCAACTTTTTGTAACAAACCATTAATGAATAATGATTACATGAAGATGTTTTAATATGGAGAAGATGCTAATAAGTCGATAGACTACGGAAACCCCTTAAACACTGTGTTAACAGAGCAGAGTCAAGAGAGAACTTATAATCACAGAGATCATTAGCATCATGACATGATAGCAGTCCCTCATCCTTTAGATAGAATCAGAGAGAGTGAGATGTAGAGTTAATAAAATTAAAAAAATACTAAATATAATTAATCAAATATAGAGAAAAAATGATTGATTGTTTAAATGCTAATGTAATATTTTGGGGTAAATACTGAAAACAAAATTATTGAATATTAATATCTCAAAATTTAAAAGTTAATTGGAAAGAATGTCATAAGAAAAAAGCTCTGAGCAAATAAATATACAATTGAACTGATATTAAATATAATAGTTCAGTGATATAAATATAATTAGTATATATGATTGTGTTGTTGTTTAAATGATATAGCATAGATTACATATTGTTAATATTTCTTATTTTATTGCTGAACTGGATTTTAATTCAATATATAAGAAAATATTCACAAAATCAAGATTTTTTTTACATTATAAGAGTAACAAATATCATTGTATGACATATACTATAAATGATTTAAACTACTATTTTTTTATTCAAAAATATAATACAATTTTTAAATAGATTTTCAGTTTAAGAATAAATATGTTAGGGAATTAAATATAAAGCTTAATATAACAATCCATACAAATATTTGTATTTGAAATTTAAAATATTTACTTTAAAAATAATAATTAGTAAATGACAGCTCTCAGCTTAGCAATTTTATTTTCAATTTAATAAGTATAAATTTTAAAGCGTTTCATTTTATAGAAATAATAAATATTTATTGTATAATAATAAGGAAAAATAAATAATTATACATTAAAAATAAAAATAAAATAAAAGCGTACAGTATAGATTATTCTGATGTAAATTTCTCAATCACTCTTTTCTCCATCTATCAATTAATTAGATCAGTGAAGCAAATGCAAGCATTCAAATCCCATAAATTATTCATTTTTAATTTATTAATATTCAAAACCCCAAAACCCTTTCAGTAGTTTGATTGAGTTTTTGATTTATAAAAGTAGACTATTAGTGCATACTTTATTAAGGTTTTATGTAGGGGTTTATGTAGGGGTTTAATGTTTAAATGTATTGTATATTAGTGTGTGTTAGAGGTGTTTTATTTTTACTATTCTCTCAAACAATACTTTTGCATCATGAGGCAACTTCCTAAACTTTATTTCTCTTATCCAGATTACAATTTAGTCAATTGAATGCTCCGCTCTATGGTTTGGCTTAATGATTATCTACTCAGCCATATTTTTCATTTTACCTTTTATCTTATTCTAGTTTAAATATTGCTGTATTCTCTGCTTTGAATCTTTCTCTCTCTTACAGCTATAGTAATCATTTCTTGGCATATCGCATTCAGCAATAATTGCTGCTAGAGCCCATACATCCCACTTAATATCACCATCTCTCCAGTCCTCCCTTTCTGGAAAGTATCCAGGAGTACCATAAACGTTGTCAAGTCCTTAAGCTTCAACTCTTTATGATCTATTGAAATCAATTATTACTACTCTGAGAGGTGAAAAATCAAGCATAATCTTCTCTGGCTTCAAGTCTCTATGGACATACCCTAAAGTGTGCAGCTCTTCAATGCCTTTGCAAACTTTTATAAGAATAAGGGGTAGATACTTTTGAATTCTTTAATCTTATATGTAGTCTCTTAAAGTCATTTAATATAGAGGGAGACGAAAAGCAACATGATCTTGAGCAAGCAGAATTGCATTGAGCTCAATTAAAAATCTGCACTATCTATCTCTTGACTTCGTAAGTGCTTGGTATTCATTTACGAATTCCATTTGATACTTGTCATCGCATTTGGAGTAGTTGAACGAATATATCTTATATGCGAACAACTTATCTGTTATGATTTTTTTCTCAAATTTATCCTCAAGGATAAGATAACTTTTTGACACTCTTTAAGGTTAATTATATTCAATATTGGAAGTTTAAGTGCATGCATCTTAAGAGTGATTTTTACTATCTCTGAGACTGGGAGGTTTCTTACTGCTTTAATAAGTTTATTTTCTTTCTTTACTCTTTGTTCCAAAGTTTCTAAAGGATCTCTTGGCTTTCCTTTTTGAAGGAAGACCTCACCAGTCTCAGGAACTATAACTTCAAACTTCTTGCCATGAAAGTTTTATAGATGAACTTTTAGATCCCTTGAATGATTGTATTACTTATTGCAGAAAGGGCAGAAATATTTTCCATCTATCTTATCATGCTTAAGATAGAGCTTAGGCTTGTTAGAATGCTACTCTAAGATATGACGCTTAAGAGCAGATTTATAAGTGAAGTTCTTCTCACACTCTTCACATAAATGTAATGCTTTAATTTCTTTTTTCTCTTCCTCCTCTTCAACCATTTTTATTGGAACTTCGCATTGAATTTCTTAGCTCTGCATTTCTTTTTAACAACTGAATTGTTATTCAAAGTCTGAGACCTAAGGTTAGAGAATTTCAGGTTCATACTAGGTAAATACATCACAAGTCTCAATTTTCTTTTAATTTATAAAAGAAAGTTTTTGCTGGCTAATACCAAGCAATGCGGCTTTTCTTAGTAAGTTGCCGCTCATTTTATAAGTACTATTAATAACTATATAAGCTGTTTAAATTCTACCTTTATTCAAAAGTAAGAGCATATCCTCAAAGATTTAGAGAGGTTTAATGGGAACAGAGTGCGAGACATAAGTTTTATATTTTTAACAGTAGAGATAATTTTATACTATTCAATCCATTTTATACATTAAAATGCACCTAAATTTGTTTTGTGAAGTTAGGTGGAGCTCCTAAATTTGTTCTTGTAAATTTAGAAGGGGAGGTTTTAAAATTTAATTTTTTTAATGCACCACCTAATACGGTTTTAAACTTTAATTTAACCTCCTAATTAAGTTTTAAATAAATTAGGAGCACCACCTAATTAAATTAATTATTATTAGGAGCAATTTAATGGAGAAAGTTTGATAAAAATGGAAGTCAAACTCTGAAACTTGGAGAAAGTTCCTCCATCTTTATCTATTTATCTGATTCAGGTTGACCTCCAAGTGGATCTCCCTATTTAGTAGTAAATTTTTAGTAAGGTCAGAATGGATATCCATAAATTTAAATTTCATAAACATTTATAGAAACTGGAAGCAAGATGGAATCTATGAATGAGGCAATGAAAAGAATTTAATCTCAAAATTTAATAGGAAAATTCAGAAGTATAGAAGATCTTTACAGATACTTGGTATAACAGGTAAGCTTTTACTTATAACTAACTTATTAACTATAGTTGGATTGTTCTTGCCAACACAGGAGGGAACTAAAATCTCATTCTTAAAGGCGTTGCTAAGTGAAGAGAAAAAAGCTTTTAAGTCTAATGATCCAGATGTTAATCTCTACCTTTTACCAAAGCTGCAACTCTCTAATAAGTTGCCAGAGAGAAATTTCTTCTTTGGTGTTCTTGCAACTCTGAAACCTGAGTACTTAAATGAATTATTTAAGAAGCTCACAAGAAACGCTATAGCATCTCTCCTGAAGAAAAAGAGAAGCAGGGAATTAAAATCAGCGACACCTGGCTATAGGAACTTTAAAAGCATCCTTTCATCTCAAGTAAGCTTAGTCTTCTAACTTTATAGAAAAACCTGGTACTGCTATATACTTGATGAAAGAGCGCAGCCAATTAAATAGAGAGAGAAATTCTCAAGTAAAACATGAATTGAGTAAGAAACTCTTCAAAGATTTATAAAAGCCAGACGAGATTAACATAGATGCAGGAGTTGGCACTAAGAGAAGAAACATGGGCCCAAGCAAGCCTTAAGAGGAAGAAAAGAAAGAGAAAAAAAAGCCAAATCCCTTTACGGGCAAATTTAATATGTGAAATTATTTATTCGCTTAAATCTAATACTTATTTATAAACACAAAATCTCCCTTCTCTTGCACATACTTTAGCTTTATCATCGCTGACTCTCTTAGCAGCACTCTTAATAAAATCTACTGTATCCATCTTCAAGTCGTGCATCAAGTGATAGAGCAGCAATTTCTTATAATGACCTTTCAATAACCCCCAATATAATTCAATTCCATTGAACTAAGGGCTGTAAGGAACATTAAATACAGGTGTTATATTTAGCCTTTCATATTCCTTCCTTGAGTCTATAGTTTTATGAACTGACAAGTTATCAACAAAAGAGAATAATCTCTTAGTCAGCGTACTTATCTCTGAGTTATTGCAAGAATTAAATATATTATTCAGTCTTTATAGAACGAGGGGTGAATAACATAAGTCTCGAGGCCATTATCTTCACTTATTCCACCAAGAATAGCATGAGTTTACACCTTAACCTTTTAGTCATAAACTTCTATATTACTATACCTCTTGTACCAAGACCTTGATATAAAGGTATTGAATGTAAATACAGCTTCATCAGCGTGTATGAACTTTATATTATGCTCTTAAGACCTGTGCATTTAATCGAATATATAATTTAAATTAGTCTTATAAAATGGAACATTAAAGTCAATCACTCTCTTAATGCGATTGACTGTCTTTTATGATATTGCATTCTTTTTATATATGTTCGCTGTAGATTAAGCAGAGATGTGAACCTCAGGAAATTGGCGATGAAACATCACAGCCCTCTAGGCTAGAGAGAAATGAGCCCAGTATTTAAGAGTCTAATCATTAATAAGAAAGCCAACATAATGCTGTTAAAGTTTTAAGGGTCTCTTAGGCTTAGAATTAAGATGCATATCTTTAAATTCAATGCTAATAGACAGTGAGACCTCACAGTTGCTGGAGATTTATGGAGCAGTCATGCTATAGGCGTATATTTTAGAACAGGCTTGAGTTATTCACTATATTCATCACATCCATATCGCAACTTAAATAATAAATCTATATACTCGCTGTCATAAACAGACCCCAAACCTCGCATATACTCACTTAAAATACTAATATTTAAACATTAAACCCCTACATAAACCCTATTAAAACCCTAATAAAGTATGCACTAATAGTCTACTTTTATCAATCAAAAACTCAATCAAACTACTGAAAGGGTTTTGGGGTTTTGATTGTGTTTAATGATATTTAAAGAGGATTATAATAAATTAATAAATAAAAATTTCGGGTGTTGTAGTCAATTGCGAACTGTAATTATTTAAAAAAATTTTATATGAAAAATCTGGCGAGATATTTATCAATGAACAGTCATGGATTTGAAAACCCTAATGGATCTCAGAGTTCAAGCCCCTTGTTTCGCAAAATGATCAAATAATTATATTTGATAAGGAAGATCTGCTTTGAAGAAAGGCATTATTTTTTCCTTTATATTTTTTTAACCTAGATTTTAGTAAATTTGAGTATTCAATTTGTAATTTGATGGAAAAAATAATGATGAAACGTTAATTTTTTTAAATATTCTAGATTTATTATAAACAGTCTTACGATTTGAAATTTTTCAAAATTGCATCTCCATAATGATTTAGATAAATAAGGCTTTAATTATTCTGAATTTCTCGGAAACGTATAATCTACATGTTTTATGTGATATTTTTGAACTGCCCATAGTCCTTTAATTAACTTACTATGCTATATTGTTCTCTCTATACCCTTTTAAAAGTTAGGCTTATAATTTCATGTCTCAATTTCAATTTTTATCAATCAATGCCAATATAACTTGCCCCGCAGACCCTATATACAAATATTTTAAGATTATCTTTTATTGTTAATGTACTCCTTTCAAGGCATTTATAGTTTTTCATCTCTGACTTTCTACTTTTCTATTTAACCAACTATTCATATTAATCTGTCCTATTCAGATTAACTGCTCAATTTATAGAATTCGTCCAAAGTGACTTGTTCATTTTTTTGGCATAAACTTTCTAAAAAAAGGCATGCTATTCTATTAGCATTTTATCTTTTGTTTCTCAAATATATATTAAGTTTGGTTATCTAATTACCTTAAAGTTCTTTACTATAAGTGATCAGAATATTGATTGACAGCTTAAAAAAATATTTATACAAGATATTAAAAATTTAACTAGCAAATTAATTCACCTTCAAAATAGATTAAATGCGGTTTGAGGAGGATTTTGGCCCTCTCTCAATAGCACTTCTCATATAAAAAATTAAAATTTTTTTTTACAGTTCGCAATTGTTACCACAGTTTGCAATTGGCTACAACACCAAAAGTTTTCCAGTTAAAAAAACTCAATAATGCTTAGAAAAATTGAAAATTTTAGTACTAAATTATCAAAGCAAATATTTGTTTAGCCTAGATTTTCTTGTAACTTAACATTTTTACATGTGTAAAAAAGAGAAGAATAAAATTCTTTATCTCAAATATTAACTTACTGCAAAGTAAAATAATTAATAAATTAAATTCAAATTTGAAATTATAACCACAATTGTTGAATTCTTAAATAGTTCAATTTTATTTTCGTCATTAAATTTACTTCGCAAATTAATATTATTTTATGACTATTTATCTAATTTCTCGCAATTTAATTAAATTAATTTACCTAGTCACTTTTTCATATGTTACATCTAAAATTTGTGAAAATTAAATTTAATTTATTTAGCAGATAATTAAAAAACATAAAAATTATTTAAAATATCAGTAAATTAAAGAAATATTTAAATTTTATTCAATAATTATTGAAACTTTTTGAGATTTTGGGGGTTTAATTCATGCTATCACTTATAGTTTATAAATAAAGTTTAGGTTTGATTTGCTAGCTGCTTTAATTTCACTAAGTGTTAATAATATTAGGAACTATTTATATATAAGTATAGGTTAGGCTTATTTCTGATTCAATCTATTTATTAACAGTTTAAGTATGAGTGAAACTTAAAATATAAATATTTTATTTAAATTTTATTCACTCATTAGTTTTTTTTAATCAAATTTTGTTATTGATAAATCCATGAGAATTTTAAGCATTTTACTTATGAATTATATACATTTTAGTATGCTGTTTGATGTAGAAAGGCATCAGATATAGTCAGTTAAAGTATTGACCACTTCGGAAATCTATCTTTGTTGTAGAAATTGAATTGATCAATCCTCATAACTACCGGTTATTCATTCGATCTGAATAAGTTTTCTGATGTTATTTATCTATTAAGTTCCTGGTTATTTACTAGCAGAATTTCCTCGGCTGCAAGAACCTCCTAATGACTTTCTATAAAAAAAATAACCGATTGGATATGTAATAAACTAAACTAAAATAAAAAAAGGATAAACTAATAAATATTTTGACGTTAATTATTAAGAAGTTTCAATTTTCAAATCCGACCCTAATTGATTTTAGTTATTATACTTCAATGTAAAAGAATACTCAAACTTTCAATAAAAAACAATATATCTAAAATTATTCTAATTTAAATTATGTCTTAAGCCCTTAGATTTAATATTAAAACTATAATAATCTTAATTTATTATAAATAAAATAGTTATTTATGAATATTGGATAGATTCTCAGCAAAAAATATGTTAAGTCTTGTGTTGCTAATTTTCTTGGTTTTTACTTATGATTAATTGGTAATCTAAATTGATTGTAAAGTTACATTACTATTAGAATTCAATTGATTAAAGAAATTAATTAAAATTCAAGTTAGTAGAGATGAAGCTGCTCGATTTGAATTACCTTAAAAAACTAGTTCTATAAAATCTCTTTAAAATCAGATGGATTTAATTTCTTAACTTTAATAATTTAGAAATTTTTAGAAATATTGAGTATATTGTAGGAATACATTCGAAATTGGTAAATTAAAATTAATTAAATTAAATTTAAATCAAAATCGTGGCAGTTTAAGTTGGCCAATTTAAATGATCCTGGGCTCATTCGATAGAGAATTAAAATTAGCTGGACTTTGTTATTGGAGTACTATTTTATCTCTTCCCTGGAGCGAGATAACTCGACTTTAATTAAATGCCAATAAATTCATTAAACTATACTCTCACATTAAAGTTGAGTTATCTCGCTCCAGGGATGCGATAAAATAATACCGCCAATAATAAAGTCCAGCTAATTTTAATTCTCTATCGAATGAGCCCAAGATCGTTTAAATTGGGCAACTTAAATTTAATTTAATTAATATTAATTTCCCAATTTCGAGTGTATTCCTACAATATATAATGTAATTTATTTTATTTTTAAAAGAGGCGCTTATTAAATGAATCTATTTGATGATTTATATTTTTTTAAATGGATGGTTTAGTTTGTCTATATATTTCAAATTTAATTATAATTATAATTAAATTGGTTCCAGTATTTTAATAGCATTTTCTATACCATTTATTCCTTTAATCTGATTATTATTCAAATTTGAACTTAGATATTTTTCTCTGCTTGTTTTTTACTCATTTTTTTCACCCAAAATTTAACCTGTCGAATTCCCACTTTACTTTCTTTTGAGAACAGTAATGTCAGATTCGTCTATAGTCATCAAGTGTTGGTTTTCTACAGAGTTCTCGTTGAGACAATCAGTATCTGAAGCTGCTCATTATATAGTCTAAATTTAAGGAATATGGGGTGGGAATTTAATTTAAGATAGCAGAGAAGGTCATTTTGATTAAGATTGTAGAAAAAACTAATACATGCTGCTGTTATTCTGTTTAAGTTAGCTGCTTGCTTTGTATCAAGTGTTTTCAATGCTTTGTTGTCGAATTGGAATTTCGATCTGCTTGGAATTGTCAAACCTAAACTGACATGTGCTTGCTAGAGTCTGCTCATGCCACTAATTCCGTTGTTTACTGAAGACGTGGCTCCTAATGTACCTCCAACAAGTGGATTAGTCATTAAAGAAGAATTTGTGGTCGATAACTGTTTTTACAAAAAAATTATGATTAATCAACTTTTAAGAGAGAAAATCTACTGATAATAATCTAAAATAATTAATTGATAACGGATGCATCTTGGTGCCAGTGGCATTGCCCAGTTGCATACGCTTAGCGAGAAACGAGGGTGACCCAAGTCGCTTGACTCTATCGAATTCTTGCTGTAACTTTGGGCTAGAGCACTCTTGCTTCCTGTCGTCTTCGAGCTTGGTCTTCACGTTCACAGAGTAGCAGCTCATTTTGTCCAGAAAATTATGAATTTTTCTCTCTTTTTGGGTGGCTTTCTCTGGCACAAAATACCTTTTGATTATGCTGTCTGATTCAGACTATTCAAATACAGTACTGTAAGTATATCCTTAAAATAGTATAAATTTTGTCTTTCTCCTTTTTCAAAATGCTTAAGAAACAAATTTAAATTGGTATAAAGTATTTATCTTCAATGGGTTTCCATTTATCTTTGCTTTGAGCGGGGACACTCTAGCTAGAGGCTTGAGTTGAGCAACATTTATCTAAAGACTCATGGGTGGTGATTGAAGGCTTGAACCAGCTGTTGAACATGCTGTTTGTTAATCTTGTGATAAATAAAAATTATATTATTCTGATAATTTTGCTTATAAATAGCAAAATTATAATTAATTGCAGTTATAAACTTGAAGGCGAATTTGAAGTTAATATTCTTAATCTTTTGGTAATTTTTAATTCTTCTTTTGTTGTCGGAATTTATAATTCATTAATATACTAAAAGTATTTGAAAATATTCTAAAGTTCGCTAATTATATATCTTACTTAATCCATTCATATTTTCAATTGTTTGTCCAATTAATTTAAATTTTTTTCATAATTGAAAAATTCCAACATTAAAATCATCTTTAAACAAAAAAATTTGAATATAAAGGCTTTTAATTTTATTTAAATTATTTCCATAATAATTTGAATCTCTTTATATATATATATAAATGATTGTTTTATTTACTCAGTCATTTGTATTAATGCTATTTGTAATCTAATTATATTATCAATTATAATTATTAAAGGTGTTTTTTATATTAATTATGTATAAATAAGACTATTAATTATAAAAAAATAATGTTTAAATTAAAAATTATTGACATCACTTCTATAATTATGATAATTAAGTTGAAACTATAAGCCAATAAATATTTTTAAATTTTAAACTATATATAATTATTTCGAGAAAATTATTTAACAACCGTCTAGAATGAAGTAAAAATTATTGGTATATTCTTAATAAATATACTTAAACTATAGATAATTGAGAAAATATTTTCCAAATTTAACCTTCTAATTTTAATTTATCAGACTTCTACTTCAACTACATAAATTAATTGTAGATTTATTAAGCTTAAATAAATATACTGTTATTTTATAGGAATGGTTTTTTTAATTTAATTATTGATAAAAATTTGATTTTTAAAGAATTTAATAAGTTTTTTCCACATAAATTTGCTTAACCTTGATAAATTACATTAATTAAAATATTATTTTTTACTAAACCTAAATTAAATATTAAAGATGCTAAAAAACTAAATAATTTACTTAATCCAATTTTTAAAATAAAATTTAAAAGAGAAGTGGCAATTGTCATAGTCAGTTATTCAAAAATAACAATTTTAATCCAATTTCTTAATTTTACTTAAATTATTAAAGGAGGAAATTGCTTTATTTTTTTATTTTAATCACAAAAAATACAAAAGCATTTTATTATTTAATTAATCTTTTATGTTCCAGCTAACAAATATAATTGATTTTTACATCCATAGCTTTGTAGAAATCACTTATTTATCCATACAAATTATGATATAATTATATATTCTAATGAAGTGATGTTTATTACTTTTATGTGCATATTTTTAAACCAAACAAACTGCTTAGAATATTTCTACAATTTCAACTTTGACTTTTAGATAATAATTATGCGATTTTCTATTGTAGTATCTGTGCACAAAAATTATTTAATTTTTAACAATTAAACTTTTCCATAACTATTTTGTTGCAAACACTCTCTCTCTATATTCTAAATATAAAATTGGAAACTGTTAAATTTTTCATGAATCACAGACCTTAAACAATATCAACCCAAATAATCACTTTTGTTATAATTAATTCTATGAAAAATATTCAAACTAAATTTTACTATTTTCAAGTTATAAATTAGATTATGATCATCAATTGAGAAAAATATGCTTTATTTCTTGAAATAATGTTTATAAATATATTAAGATTAAAGCCCCTGAACATAGCAAGTTCTTTATTATAGAATTGATTATAATATGTATATATTTTTAATTTTAGTATGATTAATTTTCCTAGATAAAACGAAATTTGTAAATTTAATATGTTTTATTAGAATTTATCAATAATTGAAGATCCGCATCTTCGTTTATAAGTCATCATTTCCCATAAGACTCTTTCCGTCATTTAACAATAAATCCCTATTTGAATTAATATTTCTTCTATTATCATCATAGAGTGATTAAATAATTAAAATAACTTTGTATAATTTAATCTGATTATCCGAATTTATCTCATCATTTATAATTTATTCATGATTAAACCCTGTTTCTATCTCTAACTCTTATGAAATTCCTCTTCGCAAAATTACCGTCATTACTATTATTATTTGACTGAGCTGAGTTGTATTACTGTGTTCCTCCAACTATTGTTGGAGATTTTTCAAATTTTTTAAGCGGAGACTATTCTACGTTTGAGCTGTTAACTTAGTTGCTCTAGTTGAGCAATTGCTTAATTATAATGATTAAAGTTCATTAAATTAGAATGATATTAATATTGCTAGTTTCTATTGCCTTGGCTCACTCCACAATTGAGCAAGTCATTCAAGTCCATTTCTAGCATACGACTGGAATCATTTAACTTGATTGGCCCATATAATCTGGAGTTTTTGCCTCTTTGAGATTCTTGCTTGTTATCTAGTTGCAATGAATCATAGTGTCTTGCAAAAGTGGTAAGCTCTTTGTAAACTCTGTCATAAAGACTATTTTATCACAGAGTTTTATGATAATGTACTAAGATTTGTTGTAAAATGAAGTTAATGAGAAGTTTACATAGTTTAAGCTTGGGGTCTGGTTCTGTTCCCTCCAAATTACAGTTTGGCTTTGTTTTTATTAAGAGAAGATGGTTAGGGCTTTGGCAGGATGCTATCGTTGTCATCATCTTCACCAAAATTTATTGATTGACCCTCAATCAATAAATAAATATTATTAGATTATTTAAACATTTTAATAGCTGAATTATTATAAGAGAGTAAGGGATTTTGTTAAGGGGTGTTAAATGAAATATAGTAAAAAAAAATTTATTATAGGAAAAAAAATAAATAATTTGTGTTTAAATATCATACTTAGAAATGTGTCCATTCTATGACTGTAATTAAATTCATAAGTTAGATTTTTTTATCATTGAAAAGGATTAGGCTATTCTGATTAGAACTAATCACATTTCCCAAAAATGTAAGAAAAATAAAATTCTTTTCTCTCAAAATTAGCTGTAAAAAATTGTAATTTTTTATATTTTTATAAAATTCAAGGGATCTATCATAGAATATATTTAGATTTATGTATTTAAGAGTAAAGAAATTATTAATTATATAATAATTAATTATAAAATTTGAGTATAACTATTTTCCCCCCGAATAAGAATGTTTTCTCTACAAAATTTATATTAAAATCAACATCAACTGGCTTTGCTACTATTATTAGTGATTGTGCTCAAGCATATTCCCATTGCTCTGAAACTCATCTTGAACATACATGCTCACCTGTTTATTCCTCTACCCTACTAACGCACCTGGCAGTATTAACATTTGTGAAGAATTTAATTATCATTTTAAAATATTGACTATAGCATTTACTCATACTTATACAATAAAATAGTTATGAATTGAGAGAGTTATCTATTGAGTTTAATTATCTGAGTAGGAGTGTAGTTTGGCCTCCTCCAGAATACATACTTTCCTTGTTGTGTGCTCTCCATTGATAATTCTACGAATCATTCAAACTGGCTGTGTGATTGATCTAGTTTTGAGCATTCTAAAATAGATACTCACTAAAACAACTATATAAATAAAATTCAATTATTAGCAAATTTACTAAGAATATTTATTGAATTTGTTATAATATCATTCTGATTAGTTGGATTCTAATCAAAGATCAAATCGTTTTAATTTGTAGGTGAAATGAGGGTTGTCCTAGTTTTATTTTTCAGCTTATTTTATGTGGATTAGTCCAAATGCACTCCATCTTGAATCTAACATTTCTCTTCATTTACTCCTTACTTGCTTAAAACCCTTCTTTATATAGTATAAAACATATTTGAAATAACTAAAATTGATTATTAATATTATGAATGCGATTTGATAAGTATAGCTCTACTTAACTTAGTATTTTTAATTAATGATTAAATATAATGTAACTTCTGAGAGTTTAGGTAGCATCGTTTTATTCCTAGTCTCTGTATTAGCCATAGCTAGCTCTATGAGTATATGGCTGTGGATGCCGAACAAGCTCCTGTTTTTGCTCAGTCTGCCCATCGAAGGTGTTGCAGCAATTTCCCATTTTTATTTATCAAAGTTAAAATTGAAAGTGTTATTAATCGCTTATGACTTGAGTAAATTTTCAATGTAATATTACTGGATTTGATAGAAGGGGAAAAAAATTAAAAGTCTAAATTAATTTTAATTCATATGTTCTATTGTACAATCTGGAATGGTAAAGTAGAAATTCTAAATAAAATAGAAATAAATATGAATAAAAGTAAGAATATTTGTAATTAAAAGAATTTAATTAAATTATTGTTACAGCAAAAATGTTGCAACGTACAGGTCCATATGTCGCAAGTAATATATTTCTTCCTCCCCATATCCATAATACTTATGCTTTATTTTTGTAGAACAACGAGACAATATGTGGAACGTCTTAAATCACAATACACCAAATAATGGAGGAGGTGATCCACAAAACATGAAAGCTCAATCTCAGAGATATGATTTGGGTAATCTTGGGGCTGGTTTGGGAGGAGGTAGCTCTGCAAATTACTAATCGATATAATAATAAAGAAGTCAAAATGATGTACTGCCACCGATTACTAGGAATCGCTCATCTGTGGATATAATGAATAATCGTAGTTATACGAGTGAGCCATAAAATGAGAGATTAATTGGCAATCTCAACATTCAGAAATTGAAACTATAATTTATGAAATCATAATTTTAAACTCATTTACTGATTAAGTAGAACAGACCCTTAATAAATACATTGACAACCGGTACAACTTAGATTAGCAGTTCTATGCCCTCTCTAGAAAATGACTTCGGTTAATCTTTAAAGCTACCATACATCTAATAAGGAGCTTCACGTTAAGAACTTTCAGAAGTGACTTTAAAGTGTAGAGAGCTTGAAATAAACCTACTTGATTTAAAATCATCTATTGATCGTAGAATGGCACAAATAATTGAGGAGATACCTTCAAGGCTTCAAAGAGAGCTGAAAAGTATCGAAGGCAGAGACTCTCATCTCTGGAAGGAAAATAATTCAAAGCTTACTACACTCATTGAAACAGTTTCATAAATCAGGAATCAAACAAAGTAAAAACAGTAGGAGGTAAATGAGAGACTTTCACAAATGCAAACAATGGTAACTGACAACGACTACAAAATTAACTCGCTCAATAAACAAGTTGAATCTTTGTATAATATGCTACCGAGTGGCCCCCCATCTGGAGGGATGAACATAGACAACACCTATAAAATGGCAGGTTCCCAACTTATAATGGGAGGATCACTAGACATGCAATCAAACCTCAATAAATTTGAACGTGATGGTGAAATAAAGTTCTTAAAAGATATGATAGCAGAGGAACGCCAAAAACGAGAGCATTGACTTGACGATCAATATAAATTGTATCAAAATTTGCAATAAGTTATGCATGGCTTAGAGAATGATGTGATGAAAAAATTAAAGGTTCATAGAGACGATTAGCTTTCTATTTTTGCTAATGGAGAGGATGAGAGATAGAGATTAGAAAAGATGAAGATTGACAGAGCTGATTCGGATTCTCAATATGTTATTAGTATTTAATTTTTGCTAATGTTCGTTAAATGCTTATAAGTTTGGAGAAGAAAGTGGAGGATGAATAATAATTCAGAATGAGAAATGAAGAAGATTAAAAGCGTTACTTTGAGAATAAATTCTTAGGACTTCATGAGAAAATGAAGAACGAGGAGAAGCTGTCATTAGAAAGAGAACGCAGATTAATGCAATAATTCTAGGAGGGACTTGTTACTATGAATGACATTATTCGTGGAACTAAAGAGCAAAACTTGATTTCACTTACTCATCAATAAAATGATAATTTAAATGTTAATGTCACGATATACTGAACCTATAAATAACTGTCTACTTTTATATTGTAGTAATCAGCAAACTGTATTGGGAGACTAAATAAAATCTTTGTTTTCTACAGTGGATCAGGTGAAAGATGCTGTAATGTCAAGATAAGGAGTAATTGAAACTGAAATTGGTGAGACCAGAACTAAAATGCAAGATTTAGAGAATGCTACATTCAAGCATGCACAGACAGTCAGTGAAACCCTTGAAAATGAAATCAGTAGATTTGAGAGAGTTATCTCAGCTTTTGAAAAGTATAATGAAATTCATTTTTAATTTCTTGGTATTTGACCATGTATTTGAATATTCAGATAAGCAAAAGAAGTTCCTTCTCATTTGTTATAGAATTTTATTTCTTCATAGTAAAATACTGATTGTTAGTATTAATTTTTACTCTAATTGTACATTGATACTTAAACATCTGACTTGAGAGGAGTAGTAGCAAAATAAGCAGAAGAAAGTTCAAAATGGAAGGGAGAATACGAAGACATCAACACCAAGAAAGTAGTGGAAATTCACTCTGCTCTAAAACTTCTCAATTCCAACATAGGCAAAGTGAACTCAGATTGCAAAGACAGATTTGATATGATCAACTCTGAAATGCGCGTACTGGAGAATGCTACAAATGTATAACTGCAAGATCTGAGGAATAAAGTGGAGGTTGACGATAAAACCCTGGAGGAGAGAATTAAACTCGCTGTTGATAAGGTTTATGATAAGTTGAAGGGAAGTATCGATGGGGCAGTCCTGGACTATAACAAGCTGGTGCAGGACAACAACAGATTGCTACATGATAAATTTGAGTAGAATAATCAGGAGATCAAGAGCTTTATTCTCGGGAAGACAGATGAAATGCGCAATAAAATCCTAGAGGAGAGAAGGAAGCTAGATACTTTTATTATGTTTTTTTAATACAATTGTGGAAGGTAAATGTTAGGCCTATACCATTGAAATCGAGAGAAAGCTGTTACAAAAGTTAAACTTAACTATGATTGAAAACCAAACTTTAAGAGAGGAAATGCTTAAAAAGATGGATAAGGCAACTCAAGAATAAGATCAGGTGGCCAGGTAACTATAAGAAGAGCGATTAAAAATTGATTTGAAATTACAGTCAAAAGATAATGAATTGAGGGAATGGGCCATGAAACAGTTGGAGGAGAATTACACGGACTTCAACAGGTTGATGCAAGCTAAAACCATTGAAACTGAGAATAAAATGAGGTAAATGCTGGCATAGCATAAGCCCAAATAAAGCGATGTAGCGCTAAAAGATCCTACATAATAATTGAATTGTCCTTTTTAGATTTATACCATTATATTGAGTATATGTAATTAAGATCCTGCTACTGGCGCATTGAGTGAATTAACATTAAAAGAGGCAGTTGATAACATGGGAATGTCAATTAAGACAGATTTACTCAGTCTCTTCGAAGATGATAGAAAACTTATTTTTAAATTTGTTTAATATAAGAATTCATTCGCATGTTGTCTGAGATTTCTCACATTTATAATTTGAGTATTAAAATAAAAAGTTATTAAACTGAAGAACATAAGATTCTAGGAAGTGTTTCACCTTATGGAAAGCAACAAAAATCTGATAAATGAACACATTGCGCAATAATTTGAAAGTCAGAAAGCTCTCACAAAGGCTTTCGTCAACAAAGAAGTAGCGGAAAGAACTGTCGGTGATAATATTATTTTTCGTTTTATTTTTTTATCATAAATTTTCATGTTTCCCTTTCAACCAGTGTTAAATATTAGCTAATACTATGATGTTTATTATTATAATAGTATCCTATCACAATTGAACAAGAGATTAGACGGCATAGACACACTCTTCGATTCAAAGTTAAAAGATGAAGTGAAAATCATGACTGATAAGTTAGTAGAGTAATCAGCACAGATAGACTTGGAAAAGAAGGAAAACGAAGCAGCCAGACTTAAGCAAGAAGAGCACTTGAAGCAAATGCAGGAGAAGCAGGAGCAAACCATAGATAAAATGTAAGAGAACATCCAGAAACAGATGGAAGAAGGCACTAAGAAGCAGGAAGAGCAAATGAAAAAGATTGAGGAAGAGGTCAAAGAGGATGTTAAAGAGCAGAAAGAGCGCATTGACGACCAGGAAGTGAAGGCGTTAATGCAGGAAATGATTAATAAAGTGGCATAGGACCACATGGATGAGAAGTTTGAGGATGCACTATAAGATGTGGCTGTGCAATTAGATGGATTTATAGAAAACATCAATAACACAACGAATAAGCAGTATGAGGATTTCAATACCAACTTGAAAACTGCATTTGGACAGAATTTGGCTTAGATTAGTGAATTGATTAAGAATTTGAACGAAGAGGTGCAGTAGAGCAAGGAGAAACTTGCCAAAGTAGAGAAGGAAATGAATGAAGTTGACTTCAATTTACAATAATATTTATTTAGCATGTTTCTATGATTGTATCATTCTTGCCTATATAAGTATGAATAAAGCGATAAAATAGCATCCAAAAACCCTTAATTAATGCCAAGAAGAGTGTGGAGGAAGTATAAGACAAAATTGAAGTGGAGAGATGTGTGATGGAAATGGTGTCTTGGGTGTCAGAATAACTCACAAATCAACAAGTAGTTGACAATTTGAACGTAGTAGCTGATAAATTTAATCAGATAAGCACCAAAGTATCAGAGCAAATGAATAAACCCAAGAAAGAGAAGAAACCAGTAGCACCCACTAATTATTTAAATTTATCAAGATAATAAGAACTAATGATGCGAATAATGATGGAGTGCCCGATGATGACTAGCCCAGGAAGATTGAGAAGCAACCAACAATCAGCATCGATAACTTATAAAGATTTTATATTTTATATTTTATATGATAGCAGTGAAGCTGGGAATAAAAAGAAGAAATCGCCACTGATGGAGGACGAGGAAGCCAAGAAAGACGATGATGATTTCTAAGAAGGCACACCCCCAGCAGACCAGCAGAAACTATCGCCAGCTGCCACTAAGAGCAAGTTTGCAAAAATAGATTGAGTATCTTATATCAAACTCAAGACCATTTTCATGTATTTTGGAGAGGATTTATCAAACCATATTATGTTGACATTACAAATCTACTATTGTAGGAATACATTTGAAATTGGGAAATTATAATTAAATAAATCAAAATTAATTCAAATTAGTGGCAGTTAAAGTTGGCCAATTTAAACAATCTTGGGCTTGTTCGATAGAGAATTCAAAATTAGTTGGACTTTACTATTGGCGGTACTATTTTATTGCATCCCTGGAGAGAGATAACTTGAGTTTAATTAAACCGTCTAAATTCATTAAATTTTGCTCTGACATTAAAGTAATTTTATCTCTCTCCAGGGATGCAATAAAATAGTACCGCCAATAGTAAAGTCCAACTAATTTTGAATTCTCTATCGAACAAGCCCAAGATTGTTTAAATTGGCCAACTTTAACTGCCACTAATTTGAATTAATTTTGATTTATTTAATTATAATTTCCCAATTTCAAATGTATTCCTACAATATCGATAAGTGAGAGAGATATATTTATTGAATATTTAGGGAAAGATTTTCGAAACCATGGTGAGACTTATTATAATAAATGGCTAAAAAGGATTTTTGTGTAGTTAAGGATATACTCAAATAAAAACGATCATTATAATGAGAACTATTGATACTTTCATATCAATAACTAAGATGGCAAGAAAGAATATGAATGAAAACAGTTTTGGCTTGAAAATTTTAAGTTAAGTTATTTTCTCTAGTATTTAATATAAAATCATAATTTTCTAAGGTAAATGACCAATTTTTTAAAATGTTATTTCATTTTTTTGACATTTTGCATTACCTTCATCTAGTCATCATCTAATGACTCATAAGAGAATAGCTTCCGATAAACTTTTAGTGCTTCATCGTAATCTGCCAATGCTGATTGATGAAACTGGTTCCTTCTTGTTGAGTCTAAGTCGTGTAGTAATATCTTTGCTTCTTCAGTTTTCCCTGTCAAATTGTACTCTCTCAAAGGCTCTTCAACTTCATTTTTACTTAAAAAGGCTTATAAATTGATATTGATCTTTAATTTCAAACGAACTTATAGAGTTTTTACAACTTATCCGAAATACCCACCCCTCGTCATATTATCTCCCATAAATGAGTTGGATATGACTTGAAATTCTTGAGTAAAAAAGTGTGCCTTTATTAATGCTTCCACTCCCACCGTCCAGTTCTCTTATTACATTAAACCACTTGCAATTGTAACGAATTAGGGATCAGTGATGACTAAATTTAATTAATTTTATAAAGCTTTACTTACATGACTGAATATCATCAAGCAGTTCGCTCTTTTTAAGCCCAGTTTATTCAGCAAAAAATGAGAACTACTTGTTTTCACATTAAACAATGATTTTTATGTCATCGTTATACTAAAATGATCTCTGCTCAACCATAATTATAATATATAATAATAGTTTATGGATGTAAGATTTTAATCATTTTATGAATTTTTAAATATTGAATTCAAATTTACGTTTAAGTTTCTAATTAATATACCTTTATTGGTAATTTCTTTCTCAAAATTAATTTTATATATTTATACTTGTATCAAAATCAAATTTTTTCACAAATAGCTTATTATCATTATATCTTTATTTATTTTTTTCTTAAAATATCCTTAATTTCTTAATTTTGTACTTTAAACATTGTACTTAAATAAAGTAGTAAAACCCATTGGCATATTACTGCTTTTATCAGATTTTATTTTTAGACCCCCCCCAAAAAAACTTTTCCCGAATCATAAATTTTTTTACGAAATCAGAAAATATTTCCCGAACCTTTAATCATGACTAGAAAACCCCAAAAGACCAAAACCCCGAAAAAAAGCCAAAGATTTTCGCGTGCGGTATAAAGGTATTTTTTTCGTAAAAAAATTTATGATTCGGGAAAAGTTTTTTTGGGGGGGGCCTTTATTTTTCATCAAGCTTCTAAAATAAGTTATTTATTTGCATTAGTTTATAGTAATGTTCAGGATTCCATTTTTTAGATCCTTGTTGACTGTGTGTAAACAACAGTAGTTTACTCTGGTGATTCAAAACCCCAAAACCCCTTAGTGAGGTTTATAAGTGCTTTGATTTGTAGTGTATAGTTGGGGTTTTATTGGGGTTAGTAGAGAAATAAGTTTAAATTGCAAAATGAGAAATAGAAATTAGTGAAATTTAGGGTCTATTTATGATGAGTAATATTTAGATTTACTGCTTAAGCTTAGGTATGGTACAAGTATTAATATAGACTAGGTCAAACCAGTACTGAATTATGCAGCTATAGCAAAGCTCCCTTGCAAAAGTGCCTCAACAATTAGGTATCATTGCTTGTTGCCTGTTTAGCATTATAATTCAGACACTTGAAAAGATCCTGCAAGAAAATAAAAGTTCTCTCAGGATCATATTGACCACCTCTGCGACTCGAAGACTTTATAGTATTGGGCACACTTCCACTTGATTAGCGAGCTGTGATGTTTCATCGCAAGTTTCCTGACATGTGTATCTCTCTTAAACTATAGGCAACATTTATAGAAGAAATAGTATTACTTTCAAGACTGTCAACAGAGAGCAGAGAGTGATTGATTTTTACAGTGCCATTTTATAATAATAATTTAAACTATTTAAATAATTAAATACAGAGAGTTACTGTTAATAACATCAAGTTTTTACACGCTGATGAAGCTGTATTTACATTTAACACCTTTATTAATAAGTCATGGTACAAGAAATAAAATAATATAGAAGTTTATGACTAGAAAGTGAAGGTTGTCACCCATGCAATTTTAGCTAGTATTAGCAAAGATTCAGGCTTAGAGAGTTATTTTATTCACCCTCGCTCATTTAGCGAGGGTAGTATATTGAGCTAAGCTTGACGGAGTCATACTTGGTCGTGATTTTATTGCTTTGAGACTCAAGAAATCTGAAATGATTCTATAAAAGACTTACCTCTACCATAAGTAGACATCCTGGTGATTTGAATGAGATACTCACAGGTATGACTAAGGGTATGAAAGAGCTCTATGATCTAGGGTATGCTCAATGAGATTTGAACCTAAAAATGTAATACTAAATCTCTGCCCTTTAGAAGTAGTAGTCATAGATTTCAACATAGCTATAAGACAAGAGATAGTGACTTTAGCAAAGGTTTTAAGCATTCCAGGATACTTCCCAGTAAGAGAGAAGTGGACAAACGGCCCTGTTTAATGTGATGTTTGGGCATAGCTGCAATTATCTTAGAGTGCGATATGGAAAGTATGTCATACTTTGGAACATAACATGAGAAATAATCAATTAGTTTGGCTGTTAAACACATTAATCAAAATGAAATCTACAATGAAATTAAAATGATAGTTGGGATAGTCTTCGTAAAAGCTCCAGCATTTCCGAGATAATCATTGGATAATATACTAGAACAACTACAGACTTCTAGATTCAAGAGGTATCACAAAGATAAGCAGATTAGATTTGTTTGAATTAAGTACAGTAATACTCATTGAATATTCATTAAATTCACTTATAATCTTCGTTTTCTCAACTAACTCCAATAAGACCCCAACTATACCTACAAATTAAAGTACTTATAAATTTCAATAAGGGGTTTTGGGGTTTTTAATGTGACCTTTATAGGAGGAATAGAACTTTTATCAACACTTCAATTATATAAACTAAAACCCTTAATTAATGCCAAGAAGAGTGTGGAAGAAGTATAAGACAAAATTGAAGTGGAGAGATGTGTGATGGAAATGGTGTCTTGGGTGTCAGAATAACTCACAAATCAACAAGTAGTGGACAATCTGAACGTAGTTGCAGATAAATTTAATCAGATAAGCACCAAAGTATCAGAGCAAATGAATAAACCCAAGAAAGAGAAGAAACCAGTAGCACCCACTAATTATTTAAATTTATCAAGATAATAAGAACTAATGATGCGAATAATGATGGAGTGCCCGATGATGACTAGCCCAGGAAGATTGAGAAGCAACCAACAATCAGCATCGATAACTTTTATAGATTTTATATATTTATATGATAGCAGTGAAGCTGGGAATAAAAAGAAGAAATCGCCACTGATGGAGGACGAGGAAGCCAAGAAAGACGATGATGACTTCTAGGAGGGCACACCCCCAGCAGACCAGCAGAAACTATCGCCAGCTGCCACTAAGAGCAAGTTTGCAAAGAATAAAAAGAAACCCGCAGCTGATGTCAACAACGATGGTGTCCCTGATGACTAACTGTAGTAGTGATATAGCAATTAATTTAACTTATTATATGGATTAAATTGAAAGATTAAAGTTGCTAATATAATAATAATAAAAATATAAAATGAGTTAAATCTGCGTTTTTTCATTTTAAGATCACACTTCTTTTCTCTTAGTCTTACTTTATTGGAAAGGAATTTTTATGAAAAGAGGAGAATGATGAGAACATCTTGAAAGCTGCATGGCAAATGATGCAATGATTATTAATTTTAATGACATAATGAGTAAATGAGAGAAGATATTTTTTAATTATTTATTCAAAATCACTCTTCTTAAGGAACTATATATTCAACACAAATCCCTTTCAATAAATTGATATAGATTTAAATTATTCATATAAAAAGATAAAATTCCCTCACTGTACATGCATGATCTGCTGCAGTCCTTTTTTGACAATTAAAATCTAGGATACTACGCATTTAAGACTCAGCTTTCAAAAATATTATGTGAAAGATAAATAAGTGACCCACCTAAGTAATTATAAAATCAATTCAAAAGCTTGTCTGATCCTTTAATCCAGAAATTTCTAGTAGATAAATGTATGAGGATCCACATTGATACAATAAACGATGTTTGAGCGCTGTTAAGACTTTAATACTATCTTAGTTTACAACTTTAAAATTGCAGAGAATTTTTCAAATAATAGTATATTGTAAATAAAATAATTATAGATATGATTGAAGTTCATTTGATAATTATAATTTTTCCATCTCCTAGACATTCCTCAAGACACTATTTTCTATCGTTCATTTTATTTAGAGCAAATGAAATTTTAAACCCTTATTATGATTGTAGTTGTAAATCTAATAATTAAATCACAAACCTCCCCTCTCAAACCTGACTTCTACTATAGTTGGGTGGTTGGAGAAAATTATAGTCTGATTTTGAATTTAGGTAGAATATTAAAGGAAACAAAACAATAACTCCATTACTGAGTAGAAAAAAAGATTCTGAGTTAGATGGTGGAGTAACCTAAATTCAATTTTTGATAAGATAATGATAATGAAATCAGGGATTAACATTAAAAATATTATATGATATTAAATGTAATATTATTGCATATTTAGTAAAGGAAATAGGCACACCAGTATGCATTCTCAATAAAAAATACAAATAAAAGTAGATCAAATGACGGATATAAGAATTTTTAGTATAAAGAAAAGTCATAAGAAGGAGAGATATCATATATTAGAAAAGATGATGAGAAAAAAAGGTTTTGATAAAGTTTATGGTTGAAGTTTTAAGCAAAATTATATAAAAATAAGTTCTTGTTAATCATTTGTTTAAAATCTTTTTGATAAAGCTGCCAACCTTGTCAAAATGTTTGATCATTTTCTTTGCACTCTTCTTTAATTCAACTTATTCCTAAGTTAAATTGTCAATTTTGTTGATTTTGCCAAATAAATGTAAAGCAGCAGAGCAATCTTACTTTGAAGATTCTAAGAAGAATCTTTTAATTGTCAAAGTTTAATTTTCTATGGCATCAAAAAAGGCTTCCGTGTACCCCTTAATATAAGTTGCTTAGAGTTAATCGCTAATCTCTATAATCTCTTGCTTGTTTTATTAAGTTTTTAAATTGAACTCCAATTTTATTTTCAAATTGAATTTTAAATGACTTTAAGTAATTTTAAAATCTTAATCTGGTTTGACAACCCTGTTCATGTTTCCAGCAATGAATCTGATATAATGTTCTTCTATTTCGTTTCTTTCTTCTGTGTTCTTATATAGTTGGAGGTACTATTTAAATTTTGGGGGAAGTATCCTACCGAGTCTGATGTTAAAATATTTAAGGGGAGTTTCCTAGCAAGTTAATTTTTTTCAAAATTATATTTTAGAAGGTTATTATTTATAATAACTAATAATTACAGTTAATAGTTTAACATGCATGAGAATGAAGATGTTATAGTAAATTTATTCTAAGCTTTTAAGTATTTCTCTCTATAAACATTATTTTTTTTCTGTAAAGGCCTTTTGATTAATAGTAAAATGATAACTTCATTATAGATTTCTATTTAAATTTAACGGACACTATTTATATTAATTAGACCATAAAAATAATTGACCTTAATTTTTTTGAAGATAGTATAGGATGTTTTATATATCTAAAAAAATTATTAAATAAAAAAGTATTAAATTAAATTTCTTGGAGAATCATGAAATTATATACCATAAAATTTACTTGCCAGGGAACTCTTCCCCCTCAAAATTTTAAATATTTGTCCAATTATAGGAAACAATATAGAAACTTTCTCAGTTCAATGATAATATATAATTAATAAATTTAATATTTTATGTTAACACACATTGTGTAAGACCTTTCACTTTTTAGTTTAATTTGTTTATATATTAAAAATAAATGCGATGGATTTTTTTTGTTTAGAATAAATCAGAGATTTCGCCCTTAAATATTTATTATTGTTAAAATAGAATTGAATTGGAAAAATAAGATAAATAAAATAAAAGTTATAAATCTAAGATATTCAGTAAAAATATAGAAATTCATCATCTGAAAAAAAGATTGAAGTATTTGTGCAATACAATATCTTATTAACGTCTAATAAGAATTTGTTCTCATAGCTTGAGAATAATGAAAGCTAAATGTAAAATAATGTTAGATATTCTAAGAATTTTATTTGATATAAATGAGATTTTTTGATAATTTCATTTTTAACAAAGCCTCTCAAACCAACAGACAAAAGATTTCTTTAATAGTTACGTGACGAGAGTGGAGTAAACTAGCTCCTGAATAAACTTGCTATAACCAATCTAACCTACGCGATTCAACTGAATTTGCCTAAATTTTATCTTTAATAAAAATATATAGATTGTGCTTAATTATTATTATTATATATAACTTGCCTCCATGAGAACAGTAGAGGGTGCAAATCAATATTCTCAAGTTAATTTAGGCACCTTACAAATTAAAGATGAAGATTTGATGATTAAACTATTTGAACTATTAAAAATGGCAGATGGGAAAAATTAAGATCATCCAAATATGGAAACTTATAATGAAACCTTACGAAATATGTTGAAAAATTTTACACAAAATCTCACAATTTGAATTATATAAGTGATATTTTTATAAATTTATTAAAAATATGAGGTTTCCTATGCATTAGAAACGAAGAGAGATGAAAAGAATCTACGAAACTTAACTAAAACAAAGAAATGTACTTATTCCAATAAAAGTGCAGGATGAATTTGAACGATGAAAATGGGTAAGATTCAATTATTATTATTTATCTTCAGCATTTTAAGAGCTGATATAGATCTAATTGGTAACTAAGCGCATTAAAAAAATATAAATATTAAGTAATAAAATAAATTGCATATGCAGGTGAAATATGAAAAGCTGTAAGATTATTAGAGAAAGAATATATGAAGACGAAGAGCAATAAATTTAAAGTTTTAGGATTGAATATAAGAAATAAGACAAAGCAAATGTACTAATCACAAAGTTTTGATGAATCTTGCAATACGCTTGAAGTGGTTCTTGAATCTCTTGGTTTCCTCAAATTTGTATCGGTTAAGCTCACTTAAGTGTGCATCATCAAACAAGTTACTATACTTTTGGTTGGCATTTTTGAAATCTTAGGTTGCGATCTGAAGGAGAGTGATTATTGTAGGAGCATCAGAAGTTTAAAGAAAATCTTTCACCTATTAGGTTTTCCCTAACAAGTAAGCCTTCTTTAGATCTTTCTCAATGTCTGACAATTTTTATATTGTGCTCATATTGAAATTCAATTTGAGTTTTAACTTAAATCTTATTGATTTTAATTCTTACAAAGGCTCCCAGGAGAAGACATTCGAAGAAATTTCAGTAAACAGATCCTCGCGATTTTACCTTATCAGTTTAATTTCACTTTCATTTTTGACTCTCAGAAGCGTCTGGACATACTCTTTAACATCATTTAGCATTTCTTCATAGTTCTCCTTTTGTAGGAGCTTGATGGCTCTTCTTTTATCAACTCTTTAAGTAAGAACTAAAGAGAAAATTAAAGGGTACAAGACTTACTTTTGTTGATTTTCTCAATCTTTTAGTCTAGCTTGACATTATCGTTGCTGACTATTTGTTCCGCAAAGAATATAATCGTTTCGTTATCTACTTGCTCGAACACAATTTTCATTTAATCATCGTATGGCACGACACATCTTTTGTTTGACATAATTATAAATATAAATTCATTTTTCTCAATTTGATTTTATAGTGAAAAAATGATATAAATATTTAATTCATTGGTACATAATTATAAGTAAAATGTGCAAATGATAAAACAATATTCTTTATATTATTGAGGCTTTATGTATTTTACTCTCATAATCCAAAATTAAATTTCATTTATTGATTTTTTATAATTATTTTATTCCTCTTAAGTTTAAATTAAATATCCTATTTATTTATAATTACAAGAATTGTAATTTAAAAATAAGCACTATGATTTTGGCTTATAGATCAATAAAAAATTAAATAAATAATATAGAAAAATTAATAAATTTTCATCAAGCATAATTAGATAGATGATGGAAGATAAATAAGAAAAGGAAAAATTCATGTTCTTAAATTAAAAAAATACTATAGATAATCTAAAAAGAAATTTTAACTAAACTTAAATTAATAAAATCGAAATAATATATTGAAATTAAGAAATAATAATTGCCTATAAAGGAGATTAAAAATTTATTGGATATGATTTTAAGATCGACTACTTATAAATAAACTAAATGCTAAGATGGAAGAGGAGAAATTTAAATAGTATCTAATACATTGATTATTTAAGTAAAATTATATAAAATATAGGATCTAAATTGAATTAAATCTTCTTTCAATGTGTCTTTTATGGCTTCCTCAGCTACTGAATAGATATTTTTTCATTATATAATCAAGGATTTTTTCTTTTCCAAGTTTATAAATTCATAAATTTGCTTGTTAATAATTTGAACTGATTGGTTGCGATGACTAAAATATAATTTAATTTTAAGAAATTAAACTTACATTTTTGGATTTTATCAAGTTCATTAGACTCTTCATGACTAGTGAAATTGCAGAAAAAGTGTAAATCTTGTTTTCTGATTTAATCATGATTTTTATATCATCATTATATTAAATTTCCTTGTACTCTTCCATTAATTATAATAATTTTTATCTTATTAAAATTAATATTCCTATACTTCAATACTAAATTAAATCAATGAAAATTAAATTTTTGTTTTTTTAATTTTGAAATAACTAAATTTTTTTAAAAATATTTAAATTTATTCGAAAACTTTTGTATATTTTTATACTTTACTTATCTATTTTACTATAAATATGCTTACTTAAATAACGATTGTTAGTTTTCTTATATTTTATTTTAATTGCTATTTATAGATTAGATTTATTTCTTAAATACCTGATTAAAATTTTTAGAAAACAAAAATTATAGCAATATTAAAGTATGTTTCTTACTTATTTATGAAGAAAAAGCCTTATTTATTTACTTTATTATAAAAAAAGTCTGCAATTTATTAGTTTAAGGTAGATTAGTCCAATAAGAATGCATGGTCCATATGAAATTTAATATTAATTTTTAATTTGCTTGAATAATTTATAAGAATTCATAATAATTTGCACTTATTAATGAATGACAACAACTTTCTAAGGTGAATAAAGGGAACATTTCTTTTAATTATTATAAAATAGAGTATGCTCACAGGCTCAATTTATACATCAATTTAAAGTTAATAAATGAAACAAGGATCCTATAAATAATCTTAAACACAGTTTGGAAATTAATTTAAATCATTAGATACTAAACTTAAAATCATAATTAGTAATAATAGGTTATTAATTCACTTTCAGATATCAATTAAATAAATATTATTTGAAATATGTCCATTAATTAAAATGTAATATTTTAGAAAACTGCAGCTTAATAATCATTTGATTAAATTTAACGTCATTCAAAGTTGTTAAATAGTATCTATAATTGCTTCTAAGTGCTTTTAAGTTTTCTTCCCTTTCTCAAATGATTGATCCTTCTCTACTGTTCTCAGTTCTCCCCTCCTTTAACCGTATATCAATGACCATTTAGCTAGAGACTTTGTAGTCTACTCGCACTGCCTCAATAATAACTCTCTTTGTAAAATCACTGCAGCTGGAATCTTTCAGAATATTAATAATCGCTTGTGTATCAAAGAAAAATGATAAGCAATCTTAGTGGCTTTCAATACGAACATTATAAAAATTGTATATAAGTTAAAATCCAATTCTGAATTAAAATTGAATTTCAATTTAATATTTTAATTTAACCTTGATATCACCCATTGTAAGAAGGGACTCTCAATTATGTCCAATTATTTACTCTCTTAAATTTAGGCTTGCTTCTTTTCTTCAATCAAGTAGTCCTCTTCAATCTAACCTTTTCCAAGTATATTATATTGTTAAATTTTTAAACACATATAAAATTGTTATAAAAAAGCTTATTTTTTCGAGTAATTCCCATAAATAATCCCATTCTAAATAAATCTCAATTTTTCAATTGAAAATAGCAATTAAATAAATTATTTAAAGAGGTTTTGGGGTTTTTAATTGCAAAGCATCTAACAATCAGCATTTTAAACTTGTATAGATTTTATACATTTATATGATAGCAGTGAAGCTGGGAATAAAAAGAAGAAATCGCCGCTGATGGAGGACGAGGAAGCCAAGAAAGACGATGATGAGTTCTAGGAAGACACACCCCCAGCAGACCAGCAGAAACTATCGCCAGCTGCCACTAAGAGCAAGTTTGCAAAGAATAAAAAGAAACCCGCAGCTGATGCCAACAACGATGGTGTCCCTGATGATTAACAACAGGAGTGATAGTTCTATAAGAATAATTATATATAAAGGTTTTCTTTGGAATTAAGATGAACGTAAAAGCTATGTAAAACACAAAATACTAAACCTATAAGTATATCTGATTTTTACTTTTTATTTCTAGATTTCTCTTATTTTTGGCATATATATCTCTCAATTGCTTATCATTATGGATAAACCTATAAATTAAATAAGTATCTTTGATTCATTGATTTAAATCTATAAAATTATTTAAAAACAATCAAATTAATGTCAAGCCGCTCACAAGTAAGTTAAGGCAAGTTAATATTTATTATTCTCCAAATGGCTTATTTAAGCCATTTTTTAGTAAAATTAAAATTTTTTCTATGAATCTTAGAGGAAACAGATTTATTATATAGGAAATATTCGAAATGGTAGTGCTAGTAGAGACTAAAATAGTGATGAAAAATCAAGAAGCAATAAGAAAAGAAAGAGAAATGAAAGTTTCTAGTCAACAGGTTCTAATTCTTCAGAATCAGACACACAAGCAATATATAATAATTTTCAGATTTTGGATTTATAAGAATAAGAGTGTCTCTATTTATGTCAATCAAATTGTTTGGAATTGTTTTATGTTTATTGAATAGGGTTGGAGGAGGTTACTGTAATGAAACTCATGGAAGAAATAATGGAGATGGACCAAGAAATCCAAATGAAGTAAAAATGGATAAATACTCGCGTCTAAATGCTGCATAGATTAAGACCCAGTCAGAACAAAAACCTCAAGAGCATAATTTACAATTTCATTAAGAGACTTCAGCCAGAGTACCCTGATAAAATAGAAGTTTAGTATGCGAGGCCTGATGTTGCCATTCCCATGCCTATGGATAGCGGTGAGCCAATCGTCCTGGAAATGTTCAAAGGAGAGCCCATAGCACTTAAAAGCGTTGAAATGGCTGAATTGGATTAACAAGCTTATAAAGAAGAGTCCTCCCAAGAATAAATAAAAGAAATGCTTCAAAAGTAATGATGAAAATTGTGGAATTTTTAAGATTCAAAGATTTCTTAAGTCAATTATTCTAGAATGGCAATATTCATATTAATATAAAAATACTTATAAATTAGTTTGAGGGCAAAGTTTGAATTGGATCGTTTTGTTAATAAATTTGTTGCCTGACTTAAAAGAAAATTTAGTTTTTTTTTTCAAATTAAATATTGATATAAACAAGAATCTGGATCTTATAAAAATAAAAAACAAATAAAAAAAATGTGGAAATAATATTTATTTTCTATTTTAAAAAAAATAAATATTCAATATTAGAAAATTAAATGTTCAATTTTTATAGAAATTTTTGTTTAACTAATATTCAGATCATTTAAACTTAAACACTAAATATTTGATAAAGTTGGTTTTTCTATTTTATATTAGCAATCTTTGATTTTAAGTTTGAGTATACCTAAATAAGTTTGTTACTTAATTTATTTAATTGATAAACTAAGGATTCTTATTTTTAATTGCTTTGATCACATTCTCTATTTTTGATTGTTATATTACTGTAAATTAATCAAATGGAGGTTTTACTGCAACTTTGGACTTTTGACGAACGATGGCTCTTCTTCTATGTCAAACACACTGATTTATTATTGCATACCTGCTGGTAAGTATCAAAATATCATGATTGTAGTTAGTACTAAAATCTTCAGAATGCTAATTAATCATGGCATAATTATAACTGTGAATGTTTTATAGGTTGATCCCAATTTTGACATCACTAATTCTGAATGGTCTATCTTTATACTTTCTGATGAGTTCCCTTCCAGTGCACTTATTGAAACACTACGATAAGAAGCCTCCAACTGACATAGTTTATCTATTTACTTAGTACTATGCTATTCAAGCTAGTATATTGCTTTTAAATGTTATCACAGCTTTGAGACAGATTTACATCCATATTAAAGGACGAAGAGTAAGTGAAATATAGTATCATTTAAGCTAGGTGCCTAAACTTAAACTTATTTCATTCTATATGGAAAAATGTTAATCAATAATTGATAGTTTTAAAATCAGAGAAGATAACTGCATTAGAATCACAATTAGCCCTAGTCTGAGAGTGTTTAAAGTGCTGATCACCACAATTATTGGGAGCGAAGATGTGCACTTTTCTCAGTTAACGGAATTATGCTCTTTAGTTTGTCTTCAGCCAACTTTTTCTGGCTGCTGCTATATTTCTTGCCAAAACTGAAGGAGAACATATAAGACTGCTAAATCTCTTGGCTTCAAATAAAATTCATATAGTTGTATGCTATGATACAGACCCTTGTAGGAATCTTTATCATAGTAGTTTCCCTGATTTCAATTGCTATGAAAGGGATACCAATGGGCCTGTACCAATTCGGCCCAAAAATCATTCAGTTAATTCGACACAATCGAAGAATGAGAAAGTTTAAGAAAGAACGCGAGAGTAATGCTGCTAAAAAGTAGCCTCAATCAGACCTTGAATAAGCTGTATAAGTAGCCCAACCACCTGATATCAATTAGCTCTCTAATGAACTACAACAACACTAGTAGTAGCAACAATTCTCGCATTTACTAAACCCAGAGCAAGTAAATCAATAGTCTGTATAGAATAAGCGAAATTCAGTCAAAGACGATTCTGACCAAAGAGTAATGAGATATGAGAGATTTGAGGATGAAGAAGAAATAGAAGAGGACCCAGAAAAGCATCAAACACTCTAGTAATACGAGATGAACCAAAAGGAGCAACAGAAATAGCAACAGTTGTGGCTGGAGCATCAATAGTAACAGCAGTAGCAATATTAGGAGAAATTGAAGAGTGGGGAGATCAAATTTATGGACTTAAAATACTAACAAGTTTTGCCATAAAACTTCAATAAATAGGTTGAGGGTAATATACAGTTTGGTTCATTGTGAAGGCTTGAAATGAATATATGAAATATGTGGATTTTTTTAAAATTGGTTAAGTTTTTAATAAATTAAAAAAATTTAGAAATCTTATATGTAATCAAATAAATACATTAATCATCATTGTGATCCAAATCAGCTTATTCAAATTGTTATATCTTTATTAAGCAAGAGTTTTCTATTTTGATATTCGGCATTATTGTTAATAATAAAAAACATTTAAACTAAAAAAATGCATTAATTTAAAAATACAGGCGATTTAAGATATTTTATTGAATTATAGCTACATTATTCAAATAAAAGTTTAATATGTTGCTTTTTCAAGGTAATAAAACTAGAATTTACTCCACTCATATAAAAATAATTATTTTCTTTGTCGATACTTAAATAAGATTATAATCATTAAGGAGATTTTGATTAAATTGAAATCAGATGAATTATTTAAATAATTTTTAATTGTATTCAAATTAAAATTACTTTTAGTAATACCATTGCCATAATCTTAATTTAATAAAGCCGTGTCATTTGCAACTATAATTATGTTATTTGAGAGTAATCTTTGCCTCTGTTTCATATAGTATCGTTTGTCTATTTAATTTCCAAAGTCTGATGGTAAAGTATAGTTTCCTGGTCCTGGAGAACTTTTAATTCCAAATTTAGCATTTATAGATATAATGTAGCAAAAGATTTTCTTGTAATTTTAACATTTAAATTCAATAAATTTATTTAAAATTGGAACATTATTTGTCTTTGCTGACATCACCAAGTAAGATTCGCTTTTAAGTGGGGAATACAGAATTACCCTTATTTCTATAATTAGATAAATATCGAATAGCTTTCTTTTAATCACAATCATAAGATGCAGGGCCGAGGTTCACTGGTTTTGCTATATTACAATTATTAAGAACTCAAGTTGTTTAAACTAACGACATTTGAAATGATTTCTATAATTTAGAGAAGATTTAGCATAACTTACTTAGTCTTATATTTATTTTAGTATCAGTTCTAACTCAATTTATTCACAAAAAAAGATTAAAATAGTGTTTTTATTTATAGTATAACTCCAAAACTGTAACCAGAAGTATTGACGAATTTGCTATTTGGATATCTACCCTCCTTAGTAATGCCAATTTTATAAATCTCTTGGTATCTATCAGGATTGGGTATATCTGGATCCATATTATGCAAAAGCGATGTGTGCTTGGGTTTAGATCCCATAGTATAGCTAGGGAACTTTTTTAATTTTGACAGTTATGAAGTATTATCATTATTGTATGTGCCTGGACCTGGTAACATCCCTTTAATTATACTATTAAACTTTATCATATCAAATTATGACTTAGTTCTAAAATAAATTTGTCAAATAAAAGAAATTTATTAAAGTAAATTTATACTACTATTTCTAGAGAACTAATTCTCTCCTCCTTAAGTTTACATATATTACGATACACTTCTATTATTCCCAAAATCCCTTACTCCCCCACTTTTAAAATCACTAATAGTATGATAAGCAAAGTTAGTATCTGACTGGTTCTAATTAATTTTTTAGCTTAAATTGCTCTAGTTTTTAGCTAAAGTGTTATTAGTGTACTAAGTGCGAGTTAATGGACTAGTATTATTGTTATTTAATGTTTATTGTTTTCTTAGGTTTAGAGATGTACCTGGTCTAGTCAGATCCACATCTAATTAATTAGTAATATTAACATTAAATTGAATATTCAAGTTGTTACTTAGCACTCAAAATATTAGCATAAATAAATAAAAAATTCATCTATCAAAGAATCATTATAGGATAATTGAGATTTATTTTAGTGTCCAGGCATTCTCCCTGCTCTTGAACTATCCTAAGTAGCCATTTTATTCAAAATTTTGAAGGAAGATTGTGATTGATAGGAGCCAACTGGGGGAGCATCAGATTTCATGCAAATATCGTATTTTTTCACTTATGAGAAGCGAATCCCCCTATTTTTTAAGAAAGTTGTGTTTTCTTTTTGATACTGCACATGCTGGCTATATTATGAGTTATAATACAGTCTTAATTCATATTTTAAGTAATTATTTGTTCTTTTTTACTTACCAATACCTATCTTGAGTAATTTATGAAAACCTGCGACCCTAGGGGAAACTCCAAAGTTGCTTAGCAGAGGAGTTATTAACTGGATTCTAATTGACTTATTTATAATCATTTATGACTATTGACATTTTATTTCAGTACTTTAATTCTATCAATCGTAATTATTTATAATTTTTAATCCTTTTTCAATCAATCTATTTCTTTTTTAAATCATATCTTCATCTTTTGAGTCTAATTTAATAAAGACTTTAAAAGAAGAAGAGTGCACACTTCTCGTTAGAAAAGGCATCCTAGAGAAATACTACAAACACATCCGCAAAAACCCCAATTCCATGCTCGCTCGTTTCTATGGAATATTCACAGTCAAGATTAAATTTATGAAGCCAATATCTGTGGTGATCATGGACAATCTCATGGGAGAGCACATTGAAGATATTATCAGTATATATGACTTGAAGGGGTCCACGCATAAACGCAGGACTAAGCAGATTAAAAATGTTAGGACTGTAAAGAAAGACCTCAATTTCTTGTTGGAGCCAGAGTCGTAATATTTATTATTAATATGTTGAGAATATGTGCAATCTGCAAATATTAACAATTTAATAAGAGTTTTTCATGCATGTTGACTCGAAATAAAAGAAGGAATTCATTAGTAGACTACAAAAAGACAAGGAATTTCTCAAATCTTGCAATCTAATGGATTACTAAAGTAATTAATATATAAATATACAAACATATTTATCCAGGATTACTCTTTGCTGATGATATTTCTAAAGAAACATGAAATATTTGATGAGGAATAGTAGTACACCTAGACTTAAAGTTAAACTAGGAAGCTGTCCTTTTATATTAAAAGAGAAGCTAATGGCGATGAAATAGAGATGGAAGAAGTTTATTTTAATGTAGTGTAAGTAATTTATTGTAAAATATATGTATTTTTAAAATAACCAATATAACATTATGAGAAAGTTCCTGAGCATTTAGCTAGGGGAAACTCAAATTCAAGAAGTATTATTCTATAATTACAATTGATTGGCTAATTCAAATAATCTTTAATATTTTAGTTTTGAATTGTTATAAATGTCTTTGAAATTAGGTTTAATTATATTTAATAGAAAGCCATTTAAAAAAATGAGTTTAGTTTTACTTTCAATAATTTTACCGATTTCTCAAACATGAGAAACCTAGTATTATTATCATTAGAAAAAGACAAAGATTCTTGCATTCAATCAAATTTGTTAATTCATTTTAACAATCTTTTTAATAAAATTTGATTTTAAAAATATTAACCTCTAAAATCGATTACCACTTGAATTGATTAAGTAATAAATTTTATTTAATTTATTGCTTAAATCAAATAGACTTTAGCAAGATGAATTTTCACCATCCAACCTCTAAGCAACTAGTTCCTCCAAATAAATCTATTTTTGATGAAGATTAAGATGCCAGGCCCATGCATTCTCAGCAGCGTAGCAGCATCTTTTTTATCATAACCCTCAAATATTAATGCATTTTTTTCTTAAATTTTGCTAAAATCTTTGATGATCTAGAGAGATCAGACAGCAACGATTCACACCACTCTTCATCTTAGAACAGAGTGTCTTACAAACACCCTCGAATCAATGAATTTGTATAGTTCCAGCACGATAGGAACCCAAACTACTATTATCGATTGGGAATTATAGACTTCTTACAGGCTTACACAAGGAGGAAGAAACTTGAAACTCTGTCACTTAGGTATAGATATAAGACTAAGCCAAAGGATTGCTTCTCATGTGTCCCTCCAGATATTTATATTTAAATATTGGGATATAGTTTAGAATGTTAAGTATATTGATGTTTAAATTAGTCTATAGGGAAAAAGTGAGAAAGTTCATGTGTTCTTTCATTTTTGAATTGAAATAAAATAGATACTTATGGAGATAGGTTTTACAATTTTTTAAGCACTAATTTATTCACTCAGGATAGGGTGTTCCCAGAGTGTGAAATTGAAAAAAATGAGAAGCAAGGAAACTTAATTTATTAGTCCCTGAATGGCTTGCCAAAAATGGGGCCATCATTTTAGACCTAGCAAAGTTTAAAAAAGTGAAAACTGACATTTAGAAGTGTTGTCAATTATTAAGATGGATCTAATTAGTAAAAATTAACATTAATCTAGACTTTATTTTACTATTACCTCTTGAAAATTACTAATTACCAATTCTCTTTAAAACATATTTGAGTAAAGTATAATAATTAATTTTAAAGTCTTTATGATAAATTGACTGTTTGCTGTATTGAAAAAGAAACTATCTGACTTTCCAGAGCCAATGTTAAATCTTGTCATTTAGAAATGGTTTTCCTTAGGAGAGAATGCCTGAATTAAAAATTTATCATCAAACCCTGACTTCTTTCTAATCTTTTTAAAATCATTACATTCTCCATATTAACAGTAATTGGGTCATCTAATTAATATTATTAAAAAGTTAAAATTGAGAAATCTTTTTGACAATCGTAGGTTCATATTCCTCAATCTTAATTTGAACTTTCTTTCCATCTGTAACGTCTGAAACACATAAATGACTGTTTTTCTTGTAAAATTCAGCCATGTCCATGATATGATTTATGTCATTTTCCTTCCTATTTGATTTTATTTAAACTCGTAAATGAAAAATTATTTATACTATTCTTGTAAATACTTACAGTTAATATCTAAAAGCTCTTTTGATTACACCCAATCCTAAATTTGGTTCTTCGTTGTCTTAATCTTAACCACTTATAAAACAATGACAAATGCTCATCAATACTGTATTTATAATCTATAAAATTGTTAATAATTAATCACACAATAAGAGATATAGCTTACGAAATAGTTGGTCTTTTGCTTGATAGACATTTGATTGAACTTTTCATCAAAATTGTTGTAGGCTTCACTTATTAAGTGCTCTAGTTTTGATTTATCAATTATGTCAAGTTCTGTGCCACCATCCTTCTTATTAAATCCATCTTCAAAATCACTGTCGCTGTCCGTAATTGACCTTTTAGCAACATCCTAAACGAAGATCATGGAGTTTGAGTTTGCTTATTATAATTAGTTTTAATTGGTATTAAAGATAAATCTTATAACAAACATATAAATTTGAGTGTTCTTCTCCAGATTAATTACCGCCCTCAGCCCCGGCTGCATCTTAACCTGGTTGTTCAAGTGTTCTTCTCTTTTAATTTTTCTCTAAAGTGTTCAATCGTTTAAAAGGTACTTGCAGGCTTTGATCTTATATATTATATTTTTAAATTACAATTGAATCACTTGTTAAATTCATATTAGCTTAATTTATATGACTTAATTATTATTTATATCCATCAATCTTTTTTTCTGATAATTACACTATTTATATTAATTAGTCTGGCATATTTCATGTTTATATCCTAAGACATATGATTTTAAATATTATTTTTTTAATTTTAAATTCTTCTAATTTTATATTAAAAATATGTAATTTTTTCATGATAAATTACACTTTTGTAATATTGTATCTTTCTTCTTCTCAGCCTTGCAATGAATTTCTTAGCTTTCTTGATAAACACTGGTTCGTATATTGTGCAACATACCAAACAGAAGTATGTACAATGATCCACTATGATATAGCCCTATACATTAATATTTAAAACCTTTTTTAGACTCTTACATATCTCAAGCGTTTAAAGCCGTCTTCTTTTTCATAGCTAAAGAAATCTGAGTTTCTAGCTCCAAACACTACTATCACAACTTGCATGCATTGCATTGACATTAAAAATGTCACATAAAAAGCGTATTTTCTCACGAATCTTTTCAACTAAAATGTGTTGTTTAAGTTTTGAATTTTGGAAATTGAGAATTATTTACATTAGTCCTTAAAAATTTGAATTTAAGTACTTACTGATTATCTTATAATGAAGGGAGTTTGCTTAATGATTTTTGTGATAAAAAATATCTGCATAGGAATCAAAACAAAAGGCAGCATCATTAAAATATCGTCATCTTGGCCAGGTATAAACATCAAACCACATTGCAAATTTTCCTATTGTAATAAATATTAGCTGATTTATTTAAATTAGGCATAGTAAAATACTGGGGGGGAAGTTTCCTGCCCCATACATAAAAATATGTAATTTTTATAATTTTCAAAGAATCTTTATCATCAATTATGATGTAGTTTTTTTTATAAATTTAGCTTCAAATATCATTTCTACCTTGATAATTAATTTAAAATTTAATGAAAATTGCATTAATTATTAATAAAATACACTTATTTTAGCCTTGTTAATAATATATAATTTGATAAAGAATAATTATGTACCTTGAAAATTATATAATAATAAATGTTGTATAGTACATGATTATGGTAATTGAAATTGGAATTTATTGTTTCTATTAAAATTATTTAAAAAAACATAAAATTTAATGTTGGGGCAGGAAACTTCCCCCCAAAATACTTTTGAAAAGATTTTTTAACCTTTGAGTTAAATTCAAAAAATTTAACTGGTATAAATTAATGACAAAAACCTATTTAATCAAAGTATTTGGTAATGTTTTATTGCACTTACTTAAACTCCAAATGTGTTAAATTTAGAAACAATAACCATTAAACTAGAGGATATAAGGAAAGTAATTGTATGAAAGAAGCAAATCAACTTTTGAAGTCTGTGAATAGGGTCCTTGATAATCTATTGAATAAGAACAGCAAACCATAGTGCATAAAATTGAGACATGTAGTCACAGAATACTGAAATTGCACCCATTATTTAGCAAACTTTAGTTTGTGGTGAAACATGATGAAGACCTTTTTAGATTTCATAGTAGGGCAAACTAAGGTCATATATGAACAATTCTTAGATAATAGCGTTGATCTTATCGAAGGATTAAAATGCCAATATTATCAAGAAAAATCTACCCATATTACGCCTAAAATATAAGAATAAAGCAAAATTGTATGTTTAAATTTTACCTTGACTTTGGGTGACTCATTTAAAAAGCGAAAGTGAGTCCGGCTAAAGTCAAACTTATAATAGAAGAGAATATAATCAAGTATCGAATCCAACTTTTGATTTAGAGATTAGGGTTAGGCTCATAATATGGATTATGTGGAGGTGTCATTATTATTAAGCTTTAAATTTAATAATATTTTCAATTTACTCTAATAATTCTGAAGTTTAATTCTTCAAACCAAGCAAAAATTCAAAGAAGTTTGTTATTAAGACACTAAAAGATAGTGAGTTAGAGCTTTTAGCAAAGAAAGGAGTTCTTGAGAAATATTACAATCACCTAAATAAGAACCCCAAGTCTCTTCTTGCCAGATTCTATGCAGTCTTAAAAGTAAAGATTAAATTCATGCAGCCCATCAACATAATCATTATGGATAATTTGATGGGAGAGCACTTAGAGCAGGCTTATAGAGTATACGACTTAAAAGGGTCTACATTTAATAGAATAAGTTAAAACCCATCCTCTGACTTGTCAGTTAGAAAAGATTTAAACTATCTTGAAGACAAGAAGTTTAGAATGTGTGTCTCAGAAAAAGTAAGGAAAGATATTATGAAGAGAATGGAGAAAGATAAGGAATTTTTAAAGGCATGTGAACTTATGGACTATTCAGTGCTCTTAGTATTTTTCAATAAAACCTTTCCTTAACAGAAAAAAGATGGAAGTTGGGTATCCCTAAACAAGAAAATGTCGATGGTTGTTCGAAATGAATCAGAAGGTTAGGGCAAAGTGGTAGCCTTTGAGGAAATTAAAGAAGGAACTGTTCAGGCACCTTATCCAAATATATTCGGTGTTTCCCCAAGTATTAATGCTCACTAGGATAATGAAGAGGTTCCAAACGAAAAATCTAACAGTGTTGGCTTTGATCACCTTGGCCAACTTAACAATTCTTAAGGATTGTTGAAAATAAACAATCCTAGGACCAATGAATTTATTGAGTACACAAGTGAAAAAGATGCAAATGTTTATTACAGAATAGGAATCATCGATTTTCTACAAAAATACAACAGGAAAAAACAGCTGGAAACTAAATGGCTGGAATACAGAAATAGAAATGTAGCTCCAGATACTTTTTCATGTGTTCATCCCAAGTTATATGCAGATAGATTCTATAAATTTATGCAAACTAATCTTTTTGAGAATGATTAGAAATGAATGATAAGCTTACCAAATTTTTATTGTTATTGTATATTTAATCAGAAATTAACATCATTAATTTAAGGTAGTGGATCAATAAATCCTACATTCCAATACAAACTTCTTATTTGCTGTAAAGAAGAAAAAGCTTGCAGATTTACCACTACCCTCTTAGAACTTAGTCATTTCAGCATAATTCTCTCTGGGACAAAAGGCTTATAATAAGAAATCTTCAGTAAATCCAGAAGCTTTCCTAATTGGCCTTAGTAACTCTGGGCAAAATTCAGTGATTTTAACTAGGACCTTTCTACCATCTAAAAGATAAAAATAAAGCAAAAATTTAAGTTACTTGTAACATCAGTAGCACAGATGTCCTCATTTCTCACGAAATAATCTGCCATATCCATTTAATGATTAACATCATCATCTTTTAACTAATAAGTAATAGCTTTTTAGGCAAACTTAATAAGACCACCCATCATTCCTACTACATTATTCTTTTTCTTGTTTGCTTGAATACATTGACAGACACTCATTAGAATTGCATTGATGATCTATATATAGAATAATATAAAATAATGAGATACTAACAAAGAAACTAGTCCTTGATTGTAAATTGAATGACATTCTTTCTTCAACATCATCTCTTTCTTAGGCTTTGAGAGCCAAGGGATCTTATTCAATAAGTTAGAAATCCTTGCCAATATGATCATTTTTTACTGATAAGTTATGGTCTCCTTATATCAGTTTTTTAAACTTTTGCTCATCTTCAATATCAATATCATCTTTCAGTTCTACTTAATTATTTCCTGCCTCAAAATCCTCCTCTTCTGAGCTTGAATGAACATCTTTAGCAAGCAAGGGAATATTTCTTATACTATCGAATTCGCCCCTTAGTGAGGCATCTGTCATATTTCTGAATTAATCTTTCAGTTCATTTTTTATAGGTGCTGGTCTTCTGAAGAGCCATCTGTAGAAGTTTATAAAACCCCTTGATTCAAATAAAACTAGAATAGAGCGTTAAGAACAAAGAGATCAATATTAATTGCTATAATAGAATTAATTAGAATAATATATTGATTAAAGATTAATAACTGATCAGAAAATAAAACTGATTCCAGCAATGTTAAAAAACATTAGCAGGATCATTAAAATTTATAAATAAAAACATCTCTACCAAGTAAATTTAATTGATCCCTTTTTCACCTCTACCTTCCAATAACAAGTCACTAATTGATTTTCTTCTTCATTTCCTTCTTATTTACCCTTATTTTTTGTCTTATTTAATTCAAGGGGTTTTAGCATAAACGAAAAATGTTCTTTCACAGAGTGTGCAAGTCGCCAGACATAAAAAGCTGGCATGATCAATTATGAGATAAGCCTATGTATAAATGATTTATACTAGGAATAATTCTTACAAATCTGACTCTCTTAAAAGTGTCATCTTATTCCCACGAGAAATATTTAGGTTTTCTCGAGCCAGTGATAACTAATGCAACTTATAGTCCCTGATTAGTTATTAAGAAAAGCATGGTAAAAATGTATTTCATGACAAATCTTTTCAACTATAACCAGGAGTTTATACATTTTATGATTATAATTTACTGATTATCTGACAATGAAGGGAGTCTATCTCATGATCTTAACAATAAGGTAGATGTCAAAGGGAACAAGTAAGAAAGGGACCAGTAAGATATATTCATCATCTAAACCTGGCGTATGCATGACACCACATTGAAGAGTTTGCTAAAAATATATCAGTATTAATAAGATTAATAATTAAATCTGATAAAAACCATTTATAGGGCCAATTATTTATAAATATGTTTAAAATGCTATTTCTATTACTAAAAATATGTATATTGTAAAATTATGACATTTAAACTAGTAAGTACACTTAACTAGATATAAATTAATTCAATAAATATGAGCAATAAATATTTTACAACTATTTCTAAAATTATTTCCATTGATTATATTTAATTCATTTTTTTTATAAAAGGCTGAAAAATATTCAATTGGTAAATTTTTATTATTAGATAAAACAATTTAACACAGAAAATAAAAAATTAGGTTTTAATTGTGATAATCCGGTAAACATTTTAATGGATCAGTAAAGTTAGTATATGATGAAAATTGCTCTTTCTAATTAAAATTTGTGAACTTACCTCAACTCCAAAACTATTGGCAAGCTGTACATATAAACACAGTAGCATGCACACCAAGACAGTCACAACATGATAGAATATTATAAATCGATTGAGTCTGTGAATAGGGTCCTTCAATATCTATTTAATGAGCACAGCAAGCCAAAGACAGTAAAATTGAGAGAGGAAATCAACGAATGTTTTTACAAACCCAAAAAATATGCAAAGTTTAGTCTCAGTCATTCTAGGCATTATATGGTTCTAAAGTTCGTAATATACATGGCTTAAGTCTCTAAAGAACAATTCTTAGATGAAGATATTCGTTTTATCACAAGTCTGAAGTATCAATATTAGTAAGAAAAATCTGCCCATGTTTCGTCTATAAAATAGAGTTTGAATTTTCGAGGTTGTGATAAGCTTTAAAAGTTGAGTGAGATTTCATTGTATAAATGACTCAAATAATATCTTGAAACTGTACTTACTGGGACTTTGGATGTCTAAATTGAAATATGATCGTTATATAGGCAAGACTCAAATTAAATATAGAGAAGCATATTGTTAAATAATCCAGCCATTCCGGTATAAACATATTTTAATTTAGCGGATAGGTCGATGTATCTCCGTTTACTACAATTGACATTTATAGCAAAATATTCTAGGTTCTTAAATTTATTATTTAAAATTAACTATCTCTCTAACCTAATAATATTTTTAACTCATCATTCAAAAATCAGATAATTTTAATTAATTTATATTATAAAATCTACAATAATTATCTACATTAATATAAGCTAAAATAATAAATGATAAGCAAAGAAGTGTCGCTAAAAAAGCAAAAATTATTCAATGATTTCGAGCTTCATGAGGGATGGATTGAAACTTGTCGAAATGAGAAAAGATCTCTTATAAAGTAAATTTTTAAACTATTTTTACATACTAATTGCAATGTTTTGTATTTTAGATCGATTAAGAACTCCATAGATTATGGCTATGCAAAAGATAAAAAGAGAGCATAGCAGATCCTAAATGTAGAATTGGACAATAAATCAGACACTGATGACGAGAAGCAAAACATCTCTGCAAATTTAAATTTTACATCTTTATTTCCATTTCTTTTGTTACATTTTAATTATGTTGAAATCCAATCAAGTAATAGCAGTACTAATCAAAGTAATTCTAAAAGCAATTTGAAGAGTATCAAAATTAAAATATATCTACAAAACGCAGTGAGGTATCATTTTATGATTAAGTTATGAGCATGCGTTCAGATCATTATTTAGCCCTAGAAGAAAAGAAAATGGGTTTCACTAAAAAACGAGCATATAACAAGAGTGATGTGAGATGCTTGTAATCGAAAATAAATCTCAAATTTCCAATTAGAGATATGTTATAAGATAAGCCAAAAGAAAAGCTACAGATAAAAGAGGGTGTAATCGAGGAATTTGAAAAGAAATATTCAGAGATGTGCAATTAGCAATATTAAATAAAGAAGAATAGAGATGTTAGTCCTACTAGCCCTTTTGATAAAATGAACGTACCACCAAAATAGTATCTTGAAGCTGATTATAAATTGTCTACAAATCCTAATAAGCATATACCTTCAAACATTGACGTCTCGAAAGTCCCTCTTGCTGGACATCTTTCTGAATTAGGAGAGAAAATTCTTGCACTAGGCAGCAAAAAAGCTCAATACATTTCAACTTTCAACATGAGCTTTATGAGTCCCTAGAACCACAAAAACGAATATACAGCCTTTAATCAAACTTATGGAAAGTTTAACTTCAAAGATATTTAGGATACTTAACGATCTAGCGATGTTCATTTACCTAAGATACCCTCATTTAGATAGCTCTCAGACTCTAAAGATTTAAACAAAGCATATGATTAACTTTTTAATGGCAACTTAGATGTGCAACTTTTAAAAAGGATGATGTAGACTAACATTAAATCACCTTTCTAGAGATCAAGACAAAGTATGGGACCAGAAATCATTTAGCAATAAAACTAAAAATATTAACAATAATCAACAGTACAAGGGAGCATTGACGATTTGTCTTAAAGCAATTTCAAGATAAACTAAAGAGTTCTAAATGAACTAAAGGATAAGAGATTGCAAAAACGTAATCAAAGGCTTAGTGAAAGATCTTCCGTGAATTAACTTACTGCTTTGTCTTAAACCTAAAATTCATTCTATAATAGCAATAATAAATTTAGCAATGCGAATTTGAATATATTGGAGTAGGACTCGTAAAGCCCTAATCCTAAACTTAAATTTTTTAATTTTTATGTGAAAGAGGGATATTTGAGTAATAGAATTATATAAATATATTGATAAATTCTAAACAAGAAAGAGGGCAATTTTATTTCCCTGAATCAACAAAAAATTCTAAATACAAATAAACTTATACGACAAACCATTAAAAAATAATAAATTCACAAATAGATTAATTATTAAAATCATATTAATTAATTACAATAGCATTAGATTTTAGACTTATTTACTTCTAATTAAATTAAATTTTGACTAGTTTTATTTTTACATTCTCACTTAGCTTCAAGAGTGCAATTGTATGATGAGGAAAAATTGAAGTCGTAAGAATTAGAAATTTCAAAGAAACTGAGACTTGAAGGAATTTTGAAAAATATTGCCAAGAAAAACCCTAGATCATCTCAAAGACTAGCAAGTCTCACTAAAGAATGAATAATTAAGATTCTACTATGTTTGATCATTGCATTTTAATTTCAGTATTTCATTTATTTCCTTGATAAATAAGAAAGATTTATTTCATTATAGTTAATTTAACAATTTTTAAATTGATTATAAATTAAAAAAATAGAATTAGCTTGTTAAAATATATCTAAATCAACTACATTTTTAAGCTGTTTATTTTACAGTGAAAGCCTTGCTCAGTTTAGATTGAAGCTTGCCGATTTCATTATTTATAATTATTAGTACAATAATTACCAAGCTAAATTTATTGATCACATCAATAGCATCTCCTAGACCAATTATATATAAATCTTGAAAAAGTGGGTTCTAAACTGTATTAGTATTTTGATTGTAGTGAGATGATTCTATGGCTCTATTTAGAACTTTATCAGTAGTCATATTGTAGAAGTATAATTTATCGTTTTGGGTATAGGTTCTAATAAATTCTTGTTAAAACTACTACAGCTGTTTAGATTATTAAACTAAAAAGAGTTGTTGAATATATTGTCCTGTACAAACTTAATAGCCAGTGTAAAATCTTAAGTTTTTATAGTAGTATATCAATTGCATTATTAGAATTGAAGGACATAGCAAAATTTCAAGCTTTTTCACTATGCTGTGAAGAAGAATTATGTTTTTACCAAGTATAGTTTTAATAAGAGAATTTATGAATGGAAAAAGAGCTTTTTCTATCTTTTCTACTACTCTTACCAAACTAAAACCCAACACTATCAATAATGCTATTTATGTTAATTTGAGATATCTCATAGATTCTTCTGTCCAATCTATACTTCCTAAAGTATTTTTCCTTCGTTCTGGAAACTTTAAATCTTGATAGACATGGCAGGGTAGAGTGTTTTTATTTGTGAAAATGTTATACTAAAGACACATTAGCGCTATTATTGAGATCATGGCTATAGAATATGTAATAAGTTTCTGAATGTATTAGTATCTAGTATGTAGTTTTAGAAGTTTTTAAAAGTTTGAAGGGGGATGATTTGTATGTAAATTATTTTGCTCATTTTTCAAAAGCACTGATTCAATTAAATCTAAGTTTGAAGGTTGCTCCCATATATCTTAATCTTATTATCTTTCAAGGACTTATGATTCTTGATTCTCGGATAAATCTACATCTTTGCTATCTAAACTAGAATGGAATTTAGGTTCTTAGGATTGATCAGCACTTGTTGAAATAAGTTGATTTTAGTGTAAACTATCATAATTTATCTATTGTAATTTGCTCAATTGATTGATTTCCAAAATGAGTTTATCATAAGTTATTTCAGAATTTTATAGAGTTGTTTAACTTTTCTTATTTACTTCTTCTTTATAATCAATCTCATTATTATGAGACAACTGATTAACATTAAATAATTCGTGTGTATCCTAAATCTTCTCAATATCTGAATCGTTACTAATTTGGTCAACATTATTTGATTCATTTTTCTCTGTCAGATCAGTCAACAATTCATTTTGATTTTGGTTTATCTTGTCAAAATAATCATAGTCAATGTATACTTATGATTGAGGTTGAACTTCGACGATATTTTAGGAGAAAACTTATTGCTAGAGAGGCTAACTTTCTACAATTTTATCACCCAAATTTGTTTAAAAATGACATTAAAAGTCTCTAAATGGAGTATCATTCACTTCATCTTAATCTTGAAATTTATTCTATATTGACATTTAAGAGTAAATCCGATTTATGTTTATTTTATTTTAGTTAATTTAATCTATTATAATTAGACATAATGCTACTTTGAGTATGACTCTTTGTTAATCATTTGAATATTAAATTTATGTATTGTTTTGACTTTAAGCTTTATTCATCTTAAACTAAGTATATTTAGAATAAGCGATGTGAGATTTGGTAATTAATTAATAAAATATCAATTTTTATGTCAAGTTCAGTTTAACGCAGAAAGTGGAGATAATTCCCAAAATCATAACCAAAGAGAAGCGATACCAGTAACATAAGACCTTTTTCGGGGGTATCATTAATTGGTTTGTACTTCTTAGTGGATTGCTTATTAGCTGTACTTCTTTCAAGATTCGGGCAATAAATGGTAAGAAGGCTACTCTGAAGTTTACAAAACTTATGGAAATAGTACTGTTCTTCAGAGTTAATAGTATTTTAACTAATCTTAATGTGTTTTGGGGTAAGAGGAGAATATATAAATTAAAATTGATAAATAAATAGAGAGTTAAATCATACCACCCTGAAAATCATGAGTGTTATAATCCAAGTGTAGAGGTGTTTAAAGCTTCCAAGAAGTTTTATCTAATGATTTTTGCCTTTCTTGTTTAAAATATCAATAAAAATATGGTCAATCCCATCAAATTTTTATTAAAGAGTTAAGTTATAGTAATAATCTTATAATGTGTATGCATTTGTTTCCATCAGCATCATTGGCTCACTCTCTGGAATATCTTGGTTACTCTTGATTGCTCATTCATTAAATTTTATATTCTTAATATAGATTTCTATTTTATAGTATCACTATTGTAGATTCATTCCAAACAATGATTCTTGGAGCACCAATCCCATCTATTGAAAGACGAAGAATAAATCTTAATGCGTTAGGATACTCTGATATCAGATTTGATGTTGTATGCCATGTTAATTCTGTCGCCACTTCAGTTATGCATCCTAAATACAATAAAATCATCAACATAATGCTTCTCTAATAACTGATAAATATATCACAAAGATGGATGTATTTTAAATATTCAAAATTGTCAACCTAGTTTATTGATATCAAAATCGGGGAGTTGTTACTTGAGTTATATAGTTTGTAAATATTAAGAAATTTTATACTGATAGAGTAGACAGCAAAAATAAGGCAGGAGACTGATGATAGTTAACATCAATCACACACTAAAGATAGAAAAAATTCAACTTAGGGAGCTGAAGATAAAAATTCAAAGAAAAATAAGTGAAATAAATGCATTGTTATATGTTAAAAAACTAAATCTTATAAAAGGCATATTGTTAAAATTTTATTAATTTAGGAAAAAATTGCTTTTTTTTTGATTTTTTAAAAAATAAGTTTTAATACAATAACTGATATACAAAATAGGCTCATCTTTATTTATATATACCTGTTCTAACTATCCAATTAACAATCTCAAAATAATACTTTAAACAATAAAAACAAAAATTTGGAATAATACCATCAATAGAAATTGTAAATAATTAAAAACATATTTAGAATTATATAATGGTTTTTAAACCTTCCGTAATTCTATAGTAATAGTAAAATTAAATTTCATATTTGTAATTGTTTAAACTAATCAAAGCTCTTTTTTCTTCTGATTGAATTCAGTGTCTATAATTAAATTAAGGATAATATCAATAAATATAATATAAACCAATTTACAATGGAAAAACACATCTCACCAATAAGAGCAGTAGACTAAAAAAGACAGACTCTTTAGCAATAATCACAATTTATGTTCGCAAATCTCAACCTACAAAATAGCTACATATAATAATCAAACAGTCCCCCTAACAAGTGACACCCTGTGAATGATCATAATTATCATGTGAATTCAATCACACATAATAGTAATAATAGCCACCATATGATTAATTAGTAGCCCATATTTACAGATGTAGACTTGCAGGAGCAATATGGAAAAGATTAGCAAAGTCTGCTCTTTGTCAAATAAATAGAGTTTATCTTCAGTTACTTTGAGTTTCAATCTTAAAAATAATGATACAGATTTATAAAATTTGCATAAAACTCCTTTTTATATTTTTTGAAGAATTTATGAGAAATTATGGGGCCAAGTTGTAATATTTTATTTAAAATCTAAGTTGCTGAAGAAAAATGAGAGAAAGAAAAGAAAAACTTAATCATAGGATGACCCTAATAGTCGCAGAACTGAACAATCTGTAATATAAGTTTCTAGCAATCATGATTCTGACAAATTACAATAAGAATATGATTAATTTTTTATCTTAATCATATTATAAATGAAACTATATTTATCATAGTTGTTCTTATAATTATTATAAAATTATTTAGAATAATTTACATTTATGGAATTATACTATAAATTTAGATCAATTGCTCGAGTCATATTAATAAAAAAGTAATAGGAAAAACTCCAAAGCTTACAAGAGTGATTTTCAAACACTCAAAGTACTGGGGAAAGGGGGATATGGAAAAGTATATTTGGTGCAGCGAAAGAGCGATTTAAAGTTTTATGCGATGAAAGTAATTAAAAAAGAAAGAGTCAAGAACTGATTTTATATAAAATTATTTTTATTATTATATCATATCTTCTGATGGATTTTTATCAATAAAAATAGGATGATATATCATAAATAAACTTTTTGATATTAATTTTTCAAAAAGAACCCAAAACAAAAGATTAGAACAAAAACAGAGAGATATATATTGGAGAAGTTCAAACATCCTTTTCTTATGCATTTGAAGTATGCATTCTAAACTAAAGATAAACTTTTCATGATAATTGATTACTGTCCGGGTGGTGAGTTATTTTTTCACTTGCAAAGAGTTGGAATTTTTAATGAAAAAATTACGAAATTTTATTCTGCTTGCATTTTACTTGGGATATTAGAATTGCATAAGAACAATATCATATATAGAGAGTAAGTATAAATAAGATTTGGGGGGGGGTTAGATTAAAAATCAATTATTAATTATTGAGGAAATATTAAATTGAAATAAGAAAATTAAAGTAAAACAACTTAATATTTTCCAATTAACTGAAATTTGATTATAGTTTAAAACCTGAGAACATTCTGATAGACAAATATGGATATGTTGTAATTACAGATTTTGGCTTAAGTAAAGAACATGTAACAGATCGAACAGAGAGCTTTTGCGGAACTGCCGAGTATATGGCTCCAGAGGTTATTCTTAAACGACCATACTCTAAATCAGTTGATTGGTGGAGCTTAGGGGCTTTAATGTATGAAATGCTTCAAGGTTTACCACCTTTCTTTACAAATAAACGAGATAAAACATTTGGCTTGATTTTAAGTAAGTTTAAATACTTTAATAAGCAACAATCATTAACTTTAGATACTGATTTCGTATTTACAAGGCCTATAAGTGAAGCAGCCATGGATTTAATATCAAAGCTTTTACAAAAAGACCCTACTTAAAGATTAGGAAATGGTACACTTGATGGTGTCGAAATTATGAAACATCCATTTTTTGAGGGTGTAAATTGGGAAATGCTTTTGTCTAGGAAAATACAAGCCCCTTTCATCCCTGATAAACACAAAGTTAATAATCTCATGTATTTTCCTTAGGAGTTTACCGAAATGCAAATATCACAAGACGATTAACTCAGATTCTCAAACAATAAAAATGAGAAAGGGTTAGGGGATAGTTGCGCTAGCTAACACTCAAATGAATGGGGAGGGTTCAGTTTTCATGGGTCCAGAACTCAATCTTCTACAAGCTAGATTTTATATGCTTGAATTTCTAACAATAGCCTATTATATTTATTATATATTTTTATTTCATTTCAAATCCTTATTTAATCTAGTGTTTTAATATTCAACGCTAAATTTAATGTATCCAATAATCAAAATATTTTTGTTTGATATTTATTAAAATATTATATATTGAAAGTCATTAAAGTAAAACGAGCTAAACAATTTAGATTTAAATCTTAATGTCTATCTACAATTAAAATAACAAATTATAACTTAATTTTATAGTTCAGTAATGATTGTTCTGCTTAAGATAATTTATCATTTAAAATATTAAGAAAGTTATAAAATGTTGTTAAAAATATAATTAATATTCAAATAATATATTTTTATATTAAATAATTTTAAGTTTAATAATGAGTTTATATCTTCTCACATTTTCATTTATAATTTTATTTATAAACTATACATGTGATGGCAATATTTAAATAAACTGTATTAATAAAAAAATTGAATATATTTTATCGAATTTCGTAAATACATTTAATTTATTTGATAAATCTTGAATAGAAATTATTGCTGTATTGTTCATTTAATTTTCTTCCTAAAAAATGAAATAAATACAAGTATGATCAAAGTTCTAGAGATATTTTCATATTATTTATTTTTTTTTGAATGTTTCTGGATATAATCATAGCAAGTTAAACTGTTGCTTAGCAGAATTTTAACTGTAAAATTATTTAATTAATTTCATTTAATTTCCTATCTTTACATATATTCCCACAAATATGAATCTTATACAAAAATTAAGAGCAGATTCTAAATTAATTTAATGAATTTGTGGGACTATATTTTAATTCATAATGATTGAAACTGTTTAACAAATTAATTAGTTTTTACTATTAAGAATATTCATAATTGTCTTAAAATCTTCTTAATTAATAAAATAAGAAGACTTGATTAATTTAATGTGTATAAATTCTAGTTTCTAAAAATTAACTTATAATAAATTTCATAAATTAATGAACAGAAAACTCTACTCCAAACTTCTTAAAGTTTCTTTTACCCATTGCGTGTATGCTATGGCTTTGATTATGTTGCAGTCAAATGTAATGTAAGTACCAATGAATGTTTAAATATCACAATAAATTCAATTAACTAATTTAATGTAGATACGGATAAGATTCAGCGTAAATTGTAGAGATTATTGTTATTATTATAATTTAATTAAAATATTTAATATATTTAAAAGTATAACGAGTATTTATTGTATGAGTTCATATGAATATAAATCTTATCTTTTTTAGTTAAATAACTTTAATGATAACTTATTTATTTATTAAGGATAAACAAACTTGAATAAATTGATTATAAATTAAAATCTTACGTTTTATAGTTAAATTATATAATAAACTTCAAATATGACTCAAATAACTTTATCCAATTTGTTTTACAATTGTGAATCATTCATATTAAATTCAATAATATTTTAAATGATTGCACTGGGAAGTCTTACCCATTTTTTATCGGAGATGAATATGAAATAGAAACAAGAATTTATTCCTTTGATGTATCAAAGACTACAGGCAACATCGCATTCATTAAATTAAAACCACAAGAGTAATAATTTAAGTAAAAGTGGTTATAAATTATGAAATAGTAAGTCATAATAAAATTAGTTTCTAACATTAATATATTTAAACAATCTCAATATTTTTATTTTTTCACCTTTTTTTTATAGGATTTTTTTTAAATTAAACAACCATGATTTCTTTATAAATAAGTTGAAATTGTTTATTTTCGGTTTTTTTGCTTTAAAAAAAGTCTTTTTTTTAATACATTTATAATTTTAATATGTGTTTCAATTAAGGAAAGAATTTCTATAGCTTTGATGAATTTCTAAAGTTATAGTGAATTTATTGAATAATGAGTTTTTGTAATATTTGATAGTATATTTATAAGAAAAATAAGACATAAAAATTGTAAAGTTAGCCTATACAATTAATGAAAAAAATAGGGTTGACCTTCCAATATAATAAGGTTCCGATTCCTTCGATAAAAAATCTTTTTAAAAATTCTTAAATTAATATTGATTTTTAATTTGATTTAAACATTTCACTGCATACAAATTATTTTACTCTTTATTAAAATTGATTTAATATTTATAAGTTATTTTATTAATAAATATAATTATATATTCGGAGGAGATTACTATAAATATGGATATTCTTAGGACATACCATTTCTGGGATATTTTAAGGAATCTACACAGAACTTTGAATGGATGAATTATTATTATGTGTAAGGTAAACTTAAAGTTGTTATTAATCTTAAATTTACATTTCATAATACAATTTTTACAAGTTTAATATCGCGAAAAAAATTTGATTTTATTGGAAAATGAATTGAATGATTAATTATTAAATTAAAATCCATTAAAAGCAGCAATCATTATATTTATAAAAATTAATATTTCAAATATTGTTTAATTGAGCTTATGAAATAAAGAGAATATTGCTAAATTTATAGAAGGAAATTTAGAGTATTTAGTAATTTTTAAGAGTGAATTTAGACTTGAAATATACAAAGTGAGTTTAATAAGCATTAGTTTGGCGATAAATATTGTGATTTATAGTCATGATCTTCTTCGTCGTCGTTTTATTGAACTTTGCTTGCTCTTGTTGAATTTCTCACAGATATTAGGTTTTATTTGCTTAACTTAGTGTCTTCAAAATCCGATGTGCTGCAGTTTTAACCACAGCCAATTCTAGGTTTGAAAGCACTGTTTAAGAGTCCTTGTAGGAGAGGTGATTTTATTCTGTTTAGCCAAAAATTAATAATTTTGAGAAATTTAGTAATTTTGAACTGTAAATAAACTAAGCAATTAAAAGCCAATATCTGTGAGCAAATATAAAAGAACAAGCAAAGTTCAATAAAACGACGAAGATGAAGATCATGACTATAAATCACAATATTTATCGCTAAACTAATGCTTATTAAACTCAACTTTGTATTTCAAATCTAAATTCACTCTTAAAAATTACTAAATTCTCTCTATGTACTTCTAAAAGGAAATATTTTTAGAACATAATAATTTTTAATCATCAATTTAAAAAAAACAAAATGATTTTCAATAAGTATTTATTTCAAAATTAAAATATTTATCTTCCAAAATTAATTAAAATAAATTTTAGATTTGGCAAGCAGAGAATAAATTAAGGAAAATATAATGTTTTTGGAATGAAATAATCCCTTAAATAGTTAATTTTAATTTAAATTATTACCAAATTTATGTATTTTTTCAATACAATGGAAGCTTTCAAAGCAGTCATATTTGACAATGATGAAAATTTTTGGGGGGGAAGTTTCATTCCTCATACATAAAAATAAAATAAATATATAAAATTCATAAAAATCTTTTTCATAAATTATGATATAATTATTTAAACTCTATCATCATATTTATATCTTTATTGATAAAGATTCAAAAATTTAAAGAAAATCAAATTTTAGTTTATTTAAAACAATAAGTTTAAGATTGTTCTCAATATATAATAAGACAAAGAATAAATATAAAACTATAAAAGGTAATTAAAAAGGGGGTTTTTATGTTTCTTATATATTTATAGCAAAATAATATAAATATAATTTTTGGGGCAGAAGGAAACTTCAATGTAAAGGGGGAAACTTAAAGTGCAGTAATTTTACCTCCCAAAATTTCGTTTATGTTGCAAAGATAAACGATTTCATGTTGCTTAAAATTGAATTAGGACTTGGTTATGTATACTAAAGTTGGCAATAATATAATAAACAATTAATTTATGAGGATTGAAGTGATCAACTCCCTTTTAATGGTATAAGCTCTCAGGTGTCCATATTAGCTCACAAGTGACATCATGACCAGACAAGTGAAATTCAAATCTCTCAAATAACATATTGTGCTCACAGATGCCTTCAAAAACTCATATTTATACCATAATTTTACTTATGAAGATAGTCACTCACAGTTCTATTTTTAAATTAGGTCTATTACAATAAAACCTTAACCCTAGCTAGTCTCATTGAGTTTTTTAATTAATATGATAAAAGTAGACTCTTAAGGTATAATTTATTAGGATTTTAATAGGTTTTATGTAGGAGTTATAGTTTGTTTATAAGTAATTAAGAGATTAAATGAGAGGTCTGGTGCAAGTTATGTCAGTGAGTATATACATAAATTATTAAATTGCCAAATTAGGTTGTAATGATTATTAGTGACCAACTCAGAGCTATTCTTAATGATATGTCTATAGCAGAGCTCCTCATAAGTCTCCTGCGGCTATTTGGTTGGTCTTACTCTCTATGAACATTAAATTCAAAGTGACAGATAAATTAATTCTTAGTCTAAAAGTTCTTTAAATTTTGGTAGCATCAAATTATCTCATTAAAGATTAGACACATAAATACTGGGCTCACATCTCTCTCGCCTAAAAAGCTGAAATGTCTTATCACCAATTTTCTGAACTTCACATATCTTGTAATATATTTAATAGTATTTTAGGAGTGATTGACTTTACTGAGACATTTTTACTAAACTAATTAAATTATATATTCGATTAAATGCAAAAAATAAGAGCATTAAGTGGTAAACTACTTATCACACATTTACCAGACTAGCCTTGATATTCGAACATAAACCATCAAGAAAGACCTAAAAGAGAATGAAAAAATGAGGAGGTTTTACTATCCTACATTATTCATTCAAATCAATCAATCAATTTGTTATAATATAAATGAAATTTTTCTAATCATGTCATCCTCAAGAGACTTATGAGACATATAATCAATGATATTGCTAGGGCATGTCTAAAGTATTTATAGAAGAATGGGAATCTGCCTGCGAGTGTGAAGTGGTAATGTCAACACCTTTATTTATCATTTATAATATTTTCCTATTATTTTATGCAATAGGTTACTGTTTAGCCAGACATTCAAAATCCCAAAACCCATTCGATAGTTTTAATGAGAAATTTAAGTAGACTTTTAAAGCATATTTTATTAGGATTTTAACAAAGTTTATTTAGGGGGTTATAGTTTAGATATTAGTAATTTAAGGAATTAAATGGGAGGTTTAAATTAAGTTTAAAATCAACTATTCAAATTGCGGATATGATTTTCATTTATGGTGATCAACTCAGGACTCTTCTTAGTTACTCTTCAATAGATAAGCGTATAATTAGGTTATTTAGTTGGAAAGAGACCATATTACTAGGATTAAATATTGCTGATTTTGGATCTCCTCCTCCAAATGACTTACATTTAATATTATCTTATAACAAAAGAGAAAGATAAATGGCGAGATCGTGCATCAAATTTGAGATTATTGTAGAACTTTCAAAATTTTGCTTTAAATCTAAAACCTCTTATACTATTAATTAATGAGTTCACCAGATCTCATGGGTACAGATTATTTCCCAGAGAGAAAGAAGTTTTGAGAGACGGACACACTTCAGAGCTCTCACAGTAATAGTAAAAATAGAGACGACCTTGCAAGAAATACCTAATTTAGATGTAATTGTTAGAAAGCGATACCATTTAAATAATTAACAAGTATTTAGATAATTAAAAATATATGGAGTTTTAAGAAAGCTTGCTTACCTCGGCCTTCATACACTCAAGCATAATAAAGCTCAGTGTATAATACTACTACAATTCTAATAGCTTATTATTCTGTGTGTGATGTTTATGACAAAACACGCTTATTATTTTCAAATTAAATCATAAAATATTTCAACTATAATCCCCTAGATAAAACATATTAAAATCCTAATAAAGTAAATGCTAACTTAATCCTTTTAATACTCAATCAAATTACTAAAAGGTTTTGAGGTTTTTATTGTATACTTGTCTGCGTTAATAGTTGATAAAAGGAATAAACCTATAGTAGGGCTTTGTGGGTTTAGCTAAATTTATGACTGTGACTATAAAGTTATATCCTTAAGCTTGATTGAAACTTCAAGTTTTATAAACTGGGCTACAAGTAATACTGGTAATTAGGGAACTAGATTCCTAAAGAGGGGGGGGACGATAAAATTTTTTATCAATTATTCAAAGTTATTTAATAATCTAGAAAAAAAATAAAAATTTAATTTTAATAACTATTAAATTGTTTTAAAAAAATAAAAAATCCTATCAGAGCGATTGCCCAATAATTCTAATCCTAGAAGCTTTTACTATAAATAATCTACTGATGTAAACAAAATAGAAATTTTTTATTATGATAAATAGGCATAATTTTTTATAAATAGTATCCTATATTGATATAATAGTTTGAAAAACTAATAAATTAGTTAAAGTTTACTTTATATTGGAGGCCATGAACAAAATTTATAGAACTAGACTTATCTATTATTGCTGAAAAAATAGGCTGAAACTGGAGTTAACATTTAAAAAGCTACATTTCAATTAACAGGAATATTCGAAGACTTAGACATAAAAAGTTTATAATCTCAAAGTGATTAAGTTTATGGATGTTTAGCTTAAAAACAGCTGGCAGTATTCTTGGATTTATCGCATTTGATTTTGGCACCCTTGCCTAAAATATAATGACTCTGACAACTATTGGAGCATCCTATGATTGTAATTGTACAAGATTTTACTCTAACAATTTCTTCATAATTTATACAAAGGTAACAGCAGTTTCTTAGGAGTTATATTATTCAAAAGTTAGGGATCCTATGAACTCTAGTTTTATGTCTACTTATTTGATATCAAACTATTTTGATTCAGTAATGTTTCCCTAATAAGCAATTTTTATGTCAGATAATACCTATTTAATTGGAGGGTACTTAAAGAGATCTGGCCCCAAAACCTTGGGATTTTTGCATTCTAACATAATCTCAAATACATGTGGTGGTGATTTGATGAGCATGAGTATAACAAATTAAATCTAAATGTTGAATAGTTAAACACTGGCCTATTTATCAATAAGTAATGAAGTCAATAATACCTCGTTAATTTTTGAAGATGGTTCCTAATATTTACGTTGATCAAATATTCAAATCAAATTTTTTAAAAAATTTGCACATTATATTAATTACATTAAAATTTAAATATTAGTATTAACACTTCCATAATTTATATGCTTTTTAAAATATTTATTTTATTACCCCTTTTCTTTATCAAAAAAAACGAGCTAGGCAGACTCTTATTTTTAACTTTATAAACGTATCAGTGAGCAAGTAAAGAAATAAATTTAAATATTTTATTTATCAGCACAAAATACCAAATCCTGGAAAATATCTATTATTTTATTAAAGATTTATTATACTACCTCAAGGAACTTAAATTAAAAAAGTCATGGCTTTATAAATATTTTTTCCGAACTTTTGTCGTTTCAATAGGTTTGTACTTATTTCAAAAAAAAATTAGTGCATAAAAAATATTTAAAAATAAAATAAAAAGAGCTATATCAAATGATATTATATTGTTTTCATAACTAATGAATTATGGGAAAGCAAATTAAGAATAAAAATGATATTTACTATGAGATTTAAATTCATTTATGAGAAATACTCCCATTTTTATTCTAAAGTTGGAAACCATAATTAATATAGTTGATTAAATCATCTTACTTCTTATAGTTTAATTATAAATTTTATTTCAATAAATTTTTTTTAACCAATCATGGACTGTTTATGAACAATTTAAACATAATTATTTTAAACTTTTGAGAATTTATTTTTTCCATTTTAAAGTTTTTCAGGCTTTGTATAAATCAAACTAAATATATCAACTTGTAATAACTAATTAAATAGCATAATCTCCTAACTATCAAAAATTTATCATGATTACTTCATATTCTTTTATGATACAACAAAGTTTATGTGTTGAAACTGATCCCTTTACTTTGAGCTTAAAAAGCGGATTATAATCTAGTTATTTTAGTTTAGTAGGTTCTTAGAGTAATTTTACCATTTAGTAATATAATAAAAATATTCAGAATAATAATTTGAATTTAATTTACCATTTAATAAATCTATAAATTGGTCAGTATTTCAAGAATGACACTGGGTGTCCTAACTTTGATTATTTTAGCTATTAACTTTGGAACACAGATAAAAATGCTTAATTTACAAGTTTAGATCATTCATCTTTTTATGGCACGACACTCTCTATAATTTCTTCTTCATTACAGAATGGTACTTACAACATCGGTATTAAATTGTTCTATAAAGGTATATTTTATATTTATATGGTAATTAGTGTTGTAAACTTATTTAAAATGTTGAATTAATTTTGAGTTCTACTAGAACATTTCATAGTTAACATTCCCTTAATATCAATTTTAACTAATAATTTCATCAAATCTATGTGATGTATAAACACTCACTACTACTTAAGAAATTTAATCCATCTACATGGTCACAAATGATAAAGTTTTAGTAGAGAAGACAATAATTTTTGAGAAATTTACTAGGACACCTTTAGAATGTACTGATACTATAATTTATAGTTTAGTATGTAATAACTGTTAAAATGGATAATTACCATATTTTATGACTTACAGTTAAGATCCGATTACCTATTTTTATATTATTATGATTAAATCGAATTATAATGTTAGTAACCTCGAAGTACTAACTTAAAATCTCAAGTTAAAATATTTCTGATTCAGGCACATATCAATTAACATTTAATGCTTAATTAACTACTCAGATAGGAACGCTTGTAACAAATTCAATTTCTTTTCAAATATAATTAACTAATAATGCAACAATCCTCAGTCTCTTAAAAGGACTGCCATTTGCTTATAATTATTTATTATAAACATAAAAAGAATAGTAATATATAAGTTAAAATTTACCATTAAACTCGATTCCTGATTCATTATAGGCTTTAGAAATAAAGCAAAATTAACTCAATGTTATGGTTTCTAATTCAACTTAATTTATCCAAGATAAACAAATAATTGAAATTAATTATTAAAATACTTTGTCTTTTAATCAATTATTAGTAATTCCGAATTAATGTTAATGTTTGTTATAAAGTTTACAGTTCCTCCCTTGAATTTATTGATGAAAAGTGATGACCCAGCTCAAACATACCAAATCAATCCACTGTGTTCTTATGATATTTAATCAATTTAATCAAATATCTAAGTACCCTATTTTGTTAAGAAAAATCCTGACAATTCTTTTAAGATTAATCCAACATTAGCCACTGATTTATATTTCAATTAAATATAGATATTTTTATTCATTTGTGATTTTTAAATTAAATTGTTTTGTTTGAGTTTCTTTACAGTATATAATATATTTACTAAATCTATATTAAATATATGATGTAGGAGTTTATCGATTATTTTTAAATAAATATATTTTCAGGAAAATATAATAAAGTTATTTATGTTTTATGTGTTTATGAATAATTATACCTGTTAAGTTTAAATCTTGTTTTATTTAATAATTTTTTAGTCAATTTTCAGAGCTAAAGTTGGGTAAATTGGAAATTCTTCTATTTAAAAAAAAAATGTTCCTTGATATGAGAAAAAGAGTTAAGGAGAAGTAGAAAATAATTATAGAAAATTGTTTTCAATAAATTAATACTTGTACATAAAAAAAGAAGAGTATTTCAATGTATGCCATTTGAATATAACAATCTTAAAACTACTTGCTTTTAAAGTAAATAGTATTCACTTATAATTCATAGTTAGTATTATATATCGTTAATTTCCTATCAATTTATTCATTTATCGTTCTAAATTTAATTGTATTTTTATGTCTTAGTTGTTAGTGTTTTATTAATACAGTTAGTTTTCGATTTAGATTAAGGATGTATAATTGTTAAGAATACAAGAAAAATAACAATTACTGTAATTGAAGATAATCAAGAAAATGTTCTAATTAATTAAAGTTAGAGCTCAACATAAAATTTAACTGATGAAAATGATCTCAATCATGTCAGTAAAATTCATTAATTATATCTATAAAAAAATAGTAAAAAAATTATTTTTTTTATATGTTTGAAATAAGTTAAAATTAAAATTTAAAGTAAGACTTTGCAAATGAAAATTCTTTAGATTACAAAAAGAGGCATTGTACAAATATAGTTCTCAGAAAAAATGCAAATTAAAATAGTGGCAGTTAATAATTAATTAATTAAATTTAATTTTAACATATCAAGTTTTGATAGTTAGTCAATCTTACTTAAGCTTAATATTTCAGAATAAATTGAAGTAGGAATATGAAGACAAACATTGCTCAATAAAAATCTCATCTACTTGATTCAGCATTTATCTAATCAAAATGTAGGCAAGAAAGAGATTCTCAATTAATTTCATTTTACTAGCAACTCTTCACGTTTAATAATTTTTTAAAAAAGCCATCATCATCTTCTTCTAAATACTTTAAAAAAAGGGCCCCATTTGTGAAGGAAACCTTTAATGAATAATCAACTCAAAAATTGAGGATATTGCAGGTTTAATTTCAAAAAAATAAAAATTGGTGCCTTTGTCGAAATAGTTTGATAAGAAAATTTTAATTTCTAATTTAAAAACATGCAAATTCCAGCTAATTATTCTTATTATATAAATGAAAAAGTATTGCGATTAAAATATTAGAGTAATAATTAAAGAGAAGATTAAGTTAAATTATAAAGTTGGAATGTAACTTCATATAGTGGAGATAGAATGGATATTTAGTTAAACTTTACAGATCAAAGTTATGTTTCTTTTTAATAAGTAAGTAAAGAAATTTATTTGCTATGAAAACATAAAATTTATTCTAGAATGTTTTGGGCAGCATGCTTTATAATATTTCTGAATTATAAATAATTTAGGATCTAAAAAATTAAATAAAAAATAATAGAAGTTAAATAATATTTATTAAAATAAAGGTTCAAAAATATCTAGACTTTATTATAAATGCTGCATGAACTTGAGAAAAAAGAATTGTCCAACTTAATTAAACCTTATAGTTTAGGTTTTATCATAAGTTTAACTTAAATTATTGGGGGAAAATGTGATTAAATACAACTATAATTAAAAAAAAGCAATTTTTAATTTCCCAAAGGTCTTGCACTGGGAATTAGTAAATTTTTTGAGAATTTTAATAATAATTTAATGGATTTGGCTAAATATATTGTGTTTAAATGATATTTATTTTTGAAATAGGAACTTGATGACTTGAAAATTACTGTCTTAAGCAATGTTAAATTCCAATCTGCAAAAGATATACATTAAATACTTTTATATTCTCTTTAATAAATTATGTTTATTATGCATTTCATGAAACCAAATTTAAAAATCTAAGGACAAATTCCTAGATAGATTTCAAACTCATGTAAGTTTAAAACAAACTTTAAATGATGAATAATTAAATTAACTTTAGTGTAAAATTAGAAACTACAAGCAATTGCAGAAGTTGTAAAGTTCATATTTTATGCCTTTGCAGCTTCAGGAATATTAGCCCACATGTTTTCAGGCTTCTCTTTAAAGTAGATTTGGGATTTAATTAACATCTCTCAACTTATTATTCATTTTGACATGCTTCAATTATGCTTCCCAGAAAATTTATCTATATTTCTGTAGTCTATAATAGAGTTAGTAAATTTACAAATTCTACCGACAGACAAAATTGTTAACTAATTAAAAGAAAAAGTTGGTTTTGAAGAATTACAGTACTTAGATATTGAAAGTAGTTTTGAAAGCAGCCAATACGGTGGTTAAAACATTGTAAAAAACATTTTTGGAATAGCTATGATATACATTGGTTTGCTAGTCCTCTTCTTAACACTTAAATGCTCGCTTAAATCAACAAAATAGCTAAAAAAGATTTACAAATTACTAAAGTAGTTCAAACGAAGGATTTACTATAATTATATATTTAGAGGAATTTTATAGTCATACCTTTTATACCTTCTATCAATATCTATATACCTAGAAAATGCAGACTTTTCAATTATAGCTAACTATATACTTTTAGCTTTTGGAACGATAGTTATTGTGCTAGCAATTATTTGGCCTATTTGGATTCTTTTGTTTTTTAAGTGGAATTTTGAAAAGATTAATAAATCTGAAAAATTTGCTTCTTAATATGACTCCCTATTTGAAGATTTATATACCCTGAACTTTCAAGTGTTTTTCATGCCTTTTATATATTTCATGCGTAGACTGATTTTTGTGATGACCATTGTATTAATTACGTAGTCTATACATTTACAGCTTTTGACATAGATTCTAATATAAGTGATCATCATAATATACTTGTTAAAAGTAAGACCATTAATAAGTAGATGGTAAAACAATCTTGAACTCTTCAATGAAAGTATCTATCTCCTTATTAACTACTTAATGTATTCTTTTACGCAAATTAATGATGATCCAGAAGTTCAATATAAAATGGGATGGGTCATAATAATTATTTTAGTAATTCTTTTGACAGTTAATTTATCAATAGCACTTATACTCTTCGTTTATTAAATCAGAATTACAATTATAGTTCTTATTCAAAAATACAAGTCATTGTATGACAAGCAATCAAAATCTTAAAACCCATATTTAGTAAATCATCCAGATCTTGAAATAGAGGAATTAGATTAACCTTATAATGAATTATTAAAATTTTTATAAAAATTAAAAACAGATAAAATTGAAGAAAGATTGTTTTAATAATGATATATAAATATTATTAATGTATTAATTCTTAATAATAATAATTTTGGATGATAGAAAACTTTTAGCTGTTAAAAATTATAAAAAGAACAAACAGTAAAATGAAGCGTTTGCATTTTTATTAAAATATTTTAAGAATCTAATTGACTAGCGGATACTTAATTAAATTATTTAGATATTAAGATTTTTGCTGATATCATTTTTAAATTCTCAAATAAATATTCATTATAAAAATAACAGTAAATATTATAACTTTGGGTGGAGTATACAATAGCTATTTTTTATGAATAATTTGAGCAAGTTAAATTTTGTAATTTTATTTCATTTATACTAGAAGATCTATTAATCACTAATAGAAACCATTATCTCATATTAAAATATCTATCCTTCCAATTCAATTATTAAACAAATTTTTACAGTGTTATAAACAACTTAAGCTCATAATTTTAATTATTCTAAAATTTTCAAATTTTAATAATAATATTTATATATGAGTTTTAACAATTGTATTCATTTTAATTTTCAAAAAAATAAATAATTTATATTAAAACTTATTCAATAATTTGCTAAATTTATTTATTTTTTATAAATAAACTTTTCCTCATCAAAGTATTGACACGTTAATGATAGATGAAGAAGTTAGTTCTTTAAATTATATTTTATAATTAATATTATTTACCTGTTTTATATAAAAAATTAATTACTAAGTATATTTATTTATTTGAAGAAAGTAAAAGCAGCTCATTTCATAATAAGAAGCCAAATAGGTGGATACCCTCAAAATCAAAGGAATTTATGTTTGATACGATTGGTTTCTAGAATAGTAAAAAAGTGGCTTTAAATTCACCATAAAGAATTTTGTATAACTAGCAAGCTACACATCAGATTCTAGATTATATTAATAATAAGGATTAGCAGATTTTTTAATAAGAGATGTAGGAGTATTCTTAAAAACACAATTAAGGGTCATTTCATAAAACAAAGTCAATGAAATATAATAAAATTTATTTTTATTTTAAAAATTTATAATACATCATAATTTTTATAAATTTAATAAATGAAAGCAAAAGTTAAAAGAGTGAAAAATTTTAATAACAATAATAAACCATAAATATCAAATAAATTTATTTAGTTTAAGTATATCAAAGAATATTTAAGGGGTTAAGGATATGTATTTAAATGAGACAATAATATATAATAAGAGTATTTATATTTGTTGAAAATTAATTTTATTTTAAAATTATTTTTATATGATCAAATAAAAATATTTTAGTAATTTCTAGAATTTCAATTAAGAAGTATAAATTGAAAATTCTTAATTCGAAAAGAAATTAAGAAATTCTTAAATAAAAAAAAATTTATTATTTTAGAAATTAGTAATTAGAAACTCAATAACAATTGGGTTGCTAAGTGATTCCTTATAGATCTCTAAGTTTTTAATATATATTTTGTTTCAAATAAAATGAAGAAACAGAATTCATGAATTGAAATTCAAATTTAAATTAACGAAATTGCCTCATAAAGCATTCAAGTTTTTATTATTGCTAAAATAGATAAAAATAGGAAATTGTAGAAATTAATCAAAACCAAATTATATTAAATTAATTTTAACCAACTTTACATTTCGTTTGTATTTTAACACTTATAGCTGTATATTGTCAATTTGATCAAATTTCAACAAGAATCATTGATTTTAAAGCAGGATCTTCGAATTTTTCAACTGATTTACTAGTTTAGTTCCCAATAGTCATTTTTACTGTCCAACTTTGAAATGATTGGAAATCATAGACATCTATGCCTAAATTCTCGTAATCGAGAGTGGAATCACCATAAATGGTCAATAACTCGTTGCTTGATGAGTGTTTCGTCAAATTTGAGACCCTATCGTATTCTCCATGTTTTAAAACCCCCAGCTCAGCAACTTTCAAGTCCTGCTCGACTGTTTGAGCACCAAATTCGGTAGCTTTATTGGAGGAGGAGCCAAAATGATGATTTGAATGAGCGAAAATGAGAGAGGTTTTTGGATTTTTGGTTTGATTAGTTAAAATTAAAACTTAAAAGTGTGATATGTAATAAGGGGGCTTTTAATCAATAAATTTGACGATTCAAGTGCAGTTTATGGTTATATTTGGTTGCTTCTATAGTCCCTGCACCCCAACTCATCGTCTTTCATATCAATCTCACACAAATCCATGCTTGATGGTGCTGCACCACTTCTTCACACTGAAAGCCCAGAGCTTGTTGACGTCTGTCTTGGTCATTGCCTTCAGAATCTGCGAAACCCGCTTCACCAGGTGGATCCTATGAAAAGTTAGGCCCAAAATACTTACTTGCTGTCTGCTTGCTCCTAGCGGAGGTGCCTCTTGATGTATGAGAACAACTACTCGATGGGATTAAGCCAGGGTGAGTATTCAGCGTTGAAAAGGACAGTGACCTTGAACTTCCTAGCAGTCTCCAGCACCTCTGAATACTTGTGAATTACTGCGTTGTCCATGAGCAGCACGATCTTCTTCTGGGCGAGATCCTTGTCTGTGCGCAGCTGGCGCAGGGTGTGATAGAGGAAGTTCTCGAACAGCACAGCATCGAAGGCCCCCTCAATGATTTGGCTAGAGATCAGCTGGTCCTTGGTGATAGCTGCCACAAAGCTCATCGAAAATTGCTATCTCTTAGTGGATTCCTTGGTGATTGAGAGATTTCGAGCCAAGAGCCCGTAAGACCCCAACCGCTGGTTGACTTGCTGCTTCGAGACTGCGATGGGAGTATAAGTGAATGATGGTAAGGCATCAATTGCATCGACTACAGCTTGGGTTGCTTGATTACTCCCCTTAATGGACTTAGGGAACTTAGAATCATCTATAAAAGTGTCAAAATCCATAGAATTTGCTTACCTTCCTGTCGATTCTCTGTGATTTCGCTGCTGCTTTGAGGCCTGCTGGACAGCTGCAAGCGTCGGGGAGTGATGCATGCCATATTTTCATTGCCATTCGCGCTCAATACCTCGCTGCCCTTGCGTTGAGTTGATTATAGTCTGAGACTGGCCAGGTTCTGGACCAATGGAGTGAGAACAGAAGCAGATTTGAGAGGGGTTTATGGTTAGCTGCTTGATTTCTTGGAGGAGCTCTATATTCTGATCGCGCTGAAGCGCTTCTGCAGGGATGTCTATTGAGCACTGCCCTCTGGGGCTTCTAGGATAGGTGACAGCTGAGTATACTTGTATTTGTCGCTGCATTTGACAGGGGTGGCAGCGATGCTTTACTCCTTAACATCAAAGATATGCTGTCTCTAGGCGGAAGATTTCCTCCGTAACTTTGTAAAGATCGATTTCGAGTTTGGCCTTGAAATTTTTGATGGAACAATTCCAGATCCAGCCACTATTCGTGCAGTATTGCCAATTTAGTCTTCTTAACCTGCTATAGAACCCTTACCATCAGATTTGACATCTCTCGAGCTGCTGATGACGCTGTATTCAAATAGTCAAGCAAAAGCAGCAATACTTACCTAGGGGTTCCCAGAATTGCTTGGGGTCTCAGAATTTCAGCTTTCAGGTCACTTTCATCTTGAATTGAAACTTGGTCTTTCAAAAATGGGGTGTTCGGGGTCTTCATTTTATCATACTTTCTGGCCCCATTGATTATAGATGCGTTCGATTCGATGTTAGAGTAGCCAACCAGCATCTCGCCATACTGGATGACATCGTCGGTGACGAGAACCTCGGTCTTACCAACAGCAGGGGCCAGAGAGGAGTCAACTTATTGGTTTTCCTTGTGAAGGGCAGCTGAATTGAAACTCCATTGCTTTGTAGGCATGTAATCGCTCCTGAAATTGGATTCATCCACTGATATGATCACTGCATCTTCCAAGAATAGCTGCGCGAGCAGTCTTGACACCCAAAGCCTCTTCTAGTTGAAGGATGGGTCTCTATACTTCGCATTGGCGTTCTGGGCTTTGCCAAATCGTAAATGGAAACTTTCCTTGAGTACCTTTAATAGCGTAGCAACGCTGGGCACTGTTAGGTTCTTATATTCTTAGTCCTTACTCTGCAATTCAAGCAAGTTATGATGCAGGCGCCAGCCAGTGATCTTGTAGATGCCTTGCTGTTCAAGTATAGTAGCAATCGCCTTCAGCAACAGCGGGTTGCTCCGCGTATTCTTCCTCCCATTCTTCAGCTTTTGTTTTGGATTCAGCACTCTGTGCTCCACCTCATACTTGAACTTCTCGATTGCTTTGTATACAAATCGTCGATCCACACCCATCTCAAGTGCTATATCCTTGGGTTTCATGCCCTCCACCTTGTATTGTTAAACCACTTAGATTTTCTTTAGCGCCAGCTTCGCATCTCGGCGTTTCAGGTAAGGATTCTTGGAGGATCCATTCATTGGTTAATGGTTTGAGTACTCACGATTTGATAAATCGAAAACCCCACCCTGCTCTTTCATGAAGTCTTGCAGGCCTTACCACAGCTCATCGTTCTACTTTATCTGCAGGTTCTTATGCATTACATTAGAGTTTCTCTACCTTGTATACTGTTATGGCTTTCTAATCATTCGAAGGTAGTGCTCAAGGCCATAACAAAGCTAGTCATCAGTTGCCAAACTTGAAATATCGACTAACGATGATACTGCTCACTCAACATTCTCCAATGGCAGTCGTATGATTTGTCCACCCAGAATTCCCATCGTTGATGGCGGCACCTACCCATTGTTAAGGAGAGTACCTGAGGTGTAAGTGAGCTTCAATGGCTTAGGAATTGAGGGGAAGTTGGTGCCCAGCACGACCGATGTCCACTTGAGTATAGTCTTCTACTATGGCTTCAGCGCACTCTGCTTGATTTCCTCTAACTCTTGATTGCAGAGAAACCCAAAGTTCAGAATCGACTGCGATGAAAAGGAATTGTATGAATGTTCGCTACCAATCGATGATGTATTGAATGAATGTAACATTTCCAATAACTAAGTGCTGTTCCTTGTGAGGGGTTTATATATATTACAGTCTTTTAAAGTTTAATAGTTAATACTAATAACTCAAATAACACTAAAAACTCAAACCAATGAAAATCATTCTGAGATTTTGAACTATGATTTAAGTCCGATCTTTCAGAATTTTATAATTAATTTAATGATTTTCGAAGATTTCCTGCTTCCCACAGGAACTTTTAACTTCTCCAACACCGATTTCGATAAACTCAGGCACATCTCTTCAGCTATGTAAGGGGATCGTGCCATCAGATTGATGCTGCAACATGCCAAAGTGACTGTGGAGTGCAAGAACTCCAAGCAAAACCTGGTCTTCAACTGTTCCTTGCTCGAATTCCTCGCATCAGGAAATCCATTCAACATCGCCTTGCTCATGAAGAAGCTGATCCAGTGCAAAGGAATGAACCCTATCCTGACCGAGTACGTTTGCAAGCCAGCCAGTAACTTTGTCTCATAGATCATGAGTCAGGTTAGCATTAACACTGCCACTCAGTCTACGTTCACTCTCGCCGAGGCAGAATAATTCCGCAATGACATGGATGATTTGATTTAATCTCAAAACATCAACATTCAGATCCAGAAAGGTTCAATTCAAAGCCAGACCAACTATACCATCAGTGGTAGTTCATTTTAAGTTAATTACCCTATGCCCGCAGACTACCAAGAGAAGAAGTTCACCAAGCCTACGACCAACTAAAATGTCAAGAGAGTCCTCAAGATTTCAGGACTCGATATCAAAAATGATGTTGAACTTCTGAATGCTTTCAAAGCCAAGTACAACGATCCCGCAGAACAAGATTTTGTCAAGGAAATCGAGGCTTTGGCAGATGAAGCTGTGGTATAAGAAGCTGAGAGACTGAAGAAGACCTCAAGGGGACAAAGTGCAAACCCATCACCTACTAACCCTCTACCTAAACCAGCAGCAAGCAGCCTAAACTCTTCGAAAAGTCGCACCCAAGTCAATCATTATGTTGAAGATGATGATGATGAGGATGATGATGATCAACAATCCCCCAAACAGATGAAGTAACGCGTGACCACTTCCTACAACCTGAGAAACATCCCCTCAGTAAAGAAGACCACCTTCGAAAGCGATTCCAAGAGCAAGTTTGCCAAATAAAGAGACTGCTATACCCCAGAGCCCTCAAGAAACAGACTTCAAAGCCAGAGAGAGCCCAGCTAAAAACAACCCTACAGTGTGAGAAAGAGCAGCAATTTGAACAACTCTGACCATTCAGAGGAAAGGGAGACTCGATATGACAGACATCACCAAAGCCAGACCAGGAAATCAACTTATGGAAGCCAATTCAGCTGCGCTATGAGAGTTTCTAACTACGAACGACCTGCATGTGGTGTTACTGAAAGCATGATGAACATGAACTAAAGCGTTCCCCCAATCCTAATGATAATTTCAATTGGAATTGATTGAGGCAAAGCTAAAAGAGGAATATGAGACTATTCTCAAGAACACCATCTCGGAAGACCTGAAAACCTCTCACTACTCTATAGATGTGATTTAACTTATCACCCAGTTCGAAAAGAAATACGCGAAGAGTGATTGCTTCGGTGAGTTCCCTCTTCTGGAAATGCTTTAGAATTCCCAAAAAATGAACTCTGGAACCTGTGCTGTTGACTTCTTCTTTGCAAACGAAAAAGTGGTCTAATATCAACTTGAGATGAAAAGAAAATCTTGCTTCGTTGAAAAAGACCGAGAGGTCCAGCTAATTACTCAAACAACGTACAAGAGAATGCTTGGTAAGAGAGCTGAGTAAGTAGACCTTTCAGACGTGATAAAAGAAAATGAAAAGCAGAGAATAAAGAGACAGAAAACCTCTCTCAATTCACTCAACTAAAATAATATTGGTGGTGGTTATCCCGATGACGGAAAAGAAGACCAGTAAATGCTTAATGTCAATGCCAATCAAAGCAGCTTTGAGCAACACAGATACCCATTAAGTTCTCGCAAGAAATACCACCAGAAGACTATAAGCTCAAATGTTGAGTAAGCATCTCAAAGCTAGGTCAAGGACAAGCTTGACATGATCCCCAGCCATTTCTTATTCACTCGCTGTTGGTATGTCAAGGAGAGATTTGAAGAGTTACTGCCCTCGGAATATTACCAATACCCATTCATGATTCAGAAAGCTAATGAATGTTTTGAGTACATACAGGATAATTTCGAGTCTTCTTGGTACAATTACACTGGTTCTCCCTTCTTTAACGCTTCTGTTTACAGACTAATGTTTACTCCTCATCGATTCATCCATTAACCAAACAGAATCAAGGATTACCAGTACAGGGACAAGCATGCATTCAATCCCAATGTAAACTTCTGCAGCAAAGTGCTCAATTGCCAACACTCGACTCCTTACCTCGACTAACTCATGCAGCTTGTGAACCTCTTGAGCGATGGCCTGGTTTATATCGAAAGGAGATCATTCTGTATGCTACTATGTGCACTCTTCAAAGCAGCCCCCTAGGCTATTGTGAACCCCCTCTTCTTGAACCCCATGAAGTTTCCTCTCTTGCATGCTCTCGACTGGCTTGTCTTAGATGAGTTCTCTAGAACATATGTATTCAAAAGGCTCGGTACAATAGATTACAATAAGGCAAGTTTCTATGAGCTTGGCAGCTTCGGCCAATAGTTTTCTGATAACGAAAAGCTTTTCTCTGATTATCTAGACGACAGGAACTCTATCATTGTAGAGCTGATCTTCCATCAACGTGGTCGAGACATTCCTCAGTCAATATTCGGTGTCATCCGCAAGAATGCTGATAAGTCATTGACGATCAAATCTTCGTACAGTAAAAAGACTGTGTTGATCCCCAAAAGTATCGATTCGAAGAATAATGAATTGAAAGAAGCTTGCCAGGTGTTTATACATGATTTTACTGAAGACCCCGCGTTCTCTACAGGTATGAAGCAGGTATTCGAAGTGCGATTCTATGGGTGCAAGCTAAGATATGAAATGGAGAAGACTATTCTATACTAATACGACGATTTTCAATACAGGACTCGTTAATTTTTCGTGCGTTTCTTTTCTATGTAACATTTCCATTTGTCTAACTTAATTTATAGGTACTCATCAACTAATCTTCATCAGGCGTACATTGATTTGCATAGAGGAATTGGATACCTTCAGAATCAAGTGATAAGACTCACCTATGAAAAAGCCTCGAAATGTGAGACATGGAAGGAAGTTCCGAATGACTTAGTCATTTACTACAAGACCCCACTTTCGACCTACAAGAATTTCGACTACATTATTGAATTCTTTGATAGATTTGCCAATAAATTTATTTAAGAACGCTCTGATATCTTAAGTAAGAATTTAATGCTAGCTAAATATTTTAGGGTAAATGCTCATAGGCTAAATAAAAAATGGTGTGTCTGTAGCTTAGAAGGGATATCCTAACAGGCCTCTAAGCATTATTAACACAATCTATCAGTTTAACACACTCGTCACCTTGGTCAAAAACCCTCCCAAAAATTCAGACCTTCGCACAAACTTAAGGAAAGATCTTTTATTTGTGCAAAATTTACTCGAAAGTCTTCATGAAACTTTTATGGAACTTATCCATAAATCTTACCCAGAGTATTTCAAGATTTATGAATCAACGTAAGCATATTTTAGATTAAAAGTTCTATAGTTATCTCTAATTGAAGGAGAATGAACTCGGCCCTCTCATAAATGCACTCAACTGGTCGATCCCTGATGATCTAAAGATTGTAATGGGTCTTATTCAAGCCTCGCTGATTAAGCATAGAGAAATCCTCCTTGGCCAGATAATCATCTTTCAAAACAACAGAGATATGATGACGAAATTTTTCTTGCCCTAAAAGACGAAGTAAAGAGACTTCCAATCAAAAATCTAGATGGGCTGTCTGCCAGAGAATAAGCTCTGCTTGAGAACTCGCCATGGCTTCTCCACTTAGAAGCTTTCAAGAACAGGTTTTTGCACTGCAGCTCCAAAAAGAATGACACTATTAAGTAAGTGGATTTAAATTCTAACATTTCTTTATAGGAAAGTGATTGTTAAACCCCCATCATTCTACATCAGAAAAGTTAACTAGCTTTCAAATGATCATGACAACGCTGTAATGTTTGAAGGACTTACACTCAACAGCATGATATAGATTAGTGATTCTGACTAAGATGTAGAAATGGAAGACGAAGACTTGATGCAGAGCTATAGACTTTCACAAACTCCCTCAAGGATTTCTAATTATGGACAGGCAAGCCAAGCAAATCCTTATCAGCAGTCCCATTCTATAAGATAGTCGCAAGCATTTGACAATGTACATGAGCAACATAGATAACAGTACCAGGACAAGATGCAAATCCAGCAAGTTCTCTCATCAGTGAACTAATTCTAGCAGAGAAATCCTACTGAAATTTATGGAACTACACCTATCGGAACAATTCCAAAATACCCAAATCAACAGTAATTCTATGAAGGAGTTCACCAAAACTACTCGTAAAACTATAACCAGCAAAGGGATTAATAGCAGTCTAGAGTGTCAACTAACATGAATCAGATGCAGCAGCAGCTTCCTTCAGGGTACAACTTAAACAGAAAGGAAATGTTTAGAAGCAACAAAAACTATGGCATGAATGATTTCTAGGGTCAGAAAAATTACCAGCAAGATGAAGGCTTCAAGTAAACTCAGAGCAGAGAAACGATTGGTAATGACATGTACAAGCATTACGCTGAAGATATTACCCGCAGATAGGAATAGAGACAAAAGTAAAAGTAGCTCTTACAACATAAAAAACTGCCAAAACTACTTGATTTTCCTTCTTAAAATCAAAGCAAAGAGGTCCTATCCTTAAACAGAGGGTAAGCTAACGCAAATGCTTCGAATTCAAGAATGGATAGCAATCAAACGGTTCCAATTCAAGGTAGAGGCCATCAAGTGTTAAATAATTCGATACTGATGAAGATAAAACTTAGGTCATACTCGTGGATGATGAAAATTAACCAGATAAGGGACTCGGTACTTAAATTCAACAGATTGAACCAGACTAACAACACTCTATCAACTAAGGTTAACCCCTTGGTGATGGAAATGTTCCATAAACTAACTCTTAAGGTTGCAATGACACGTGGGGTAGGAAGCATGATGGAACAATTCCAGGTCTTTATGATATCTCAGACGAAAATACGGGATTGTAAAATTAAAACCATGGTTACGGCCAACAAAACGCTGGTCTTAATCAGGGGATGACGTCTAAGGACCAATAACAGTAAATATTCAATAGTATGGGGATATCTGAGGCTGGGAATTCTTTATTTGGTAATACTTCTACCAATCGTGGGCAGAATCAATTTGGGGTTATACCTCAGTAAAACTCAAACCAGTTACCTGGTAGTTCCCATCATGAGACTTCTAACAGTGATGGCACGACTAGTAAGGGTATTACTCCTCAGAAATCTGACTTTTAAGCAGATCTGCGTTACAGCCTCACCTTAAGAAGCAGCAAACTAGTATCATGAGCATCCCTAGACCCAAACCTAATTAGACTTCTCAATCACAGTCACATGATGAAACTCAGTAGAAGCAGATGAGTGAAGTAGAAAATGCTTCAAGAGATCAAGCTCACATTGACCAGGACGTTGGAGATCAAGCTAACGCTGACCAGGATGCCAGAGATAAAGCTGCAAGAGACTAAGCCCCCATTGAACAAGCCGTTGGAAATCAAGGAGCAGAAAAAGTTGCTTAAGAGTTGAATAATGAATGAGATTATGAAGAAGCTGTCAACCTGCAATGATGTTCACACCTAAGGGCAGCTTGGATCAACAGGCTCCTTATATTTTGTTATATTCAAGCATTTATTTCATAGATTTTATATTGGATAAAACTTAAACTTTACAACTGTACACATTTAGGATGTCTAAATCTTTCTCATCAAAAGTCTACTATTCATTAATTACTTTCTATAATTTACTTCTCATGCCCATCAACCGCTTTGCTTCGCAGAGTGCGTTAAAATGCCTGAATTCCCTTCACACTACAACAGTGCTTTATATTCTAATTCCCACTTATTAATTATTAGTAAATTAAAAACCAGGACGCACACATGTAACAGCTAAACTACAGGGACAAGCTGAACGAACCACTCAGGCTGCAATTCGTCTACCAACACAACACGCCCAACGTTTACCAGGTGTAGGTGTACAGGAAACGCAAGTATCTGCAGCAAGACGATGCTTTCGAGGTGGAGAACCATAAAGGCGACCTCTTCTGCAAGTGCGAGGAATTCAACATCAGTGTAAAGGCCGGAGCCGAGTTCAAACCTTACAGTGGCCTCCTCAAACAACGACCCAGTGAGAGTGCTGATCCCTCCTGCCGATGGCGAGTCCTACATGCTTTCTAGCAGTGCTTGATCAGCAGGAGGCATTGCAGCTGATGCTGGAGAGAGAGAGGAGGAGCACTTGAGAGCAGAGCCTTCAGATGATATAGAGTCTTTGATTTAATTTACGTTATTTAATACCTAATTCACTTCCCTAATTCACTCTCGATGTAACCCATCGAATATTAATTTCACACGCATATAAAACTTTAATTCAATGCAACAATCGTCGTGATCTGCTGAACTGAGGCTGCCTCACTGCTGATGCTGGTTTGCTGGTGAATTCTCTGTGCTGATGATGCCTTAGCATGCCTGCAACGTGGAAGTGGAGAGTGCGATGCTATATGTGCTGTGCTAGATTGCTATGATTACTAAAACTCTCTATTTTGAGTCATCGCACTCCGCGATTTGTGCCTTGACCAAGCTACAATTGTAAGTATCTGCCTATATCATTAACGATATACAGAAGACTTGGGTCTGCGTTGCAGTTGGAGCAGCTGGTGTGAGCTGCTTGCTTTACATGCTAAAGTTACTGTTCAATGAGAGCACTCTGCTTCGAAGGGAAGCATATCAACTTGCTTCTCATTCTAATGCCAGTTAATCCAGTATAGGATCGAGCTTTACGATGCAGCTCTGCTGAACACTTATTGAGCTGGTGAGTTTCTTGTGGAGGGAGGGAGGGCAAAGAAGCGTGATGTAGGATAAGTAGGTAAGCTTCATTCCTTAACTTGCACAGAGTGCCAGCCATAGGGGCTGAGGATGAGTGGGTGTTAAAGCAGAATTACAGAACTTGGGCAGCGATTTCTAAACTACTACTCACTTTTGGCTTAGAAATTCAAGTAAGTCAAATCAAATTAATTTCAAAACCACAAAACATGCTAATCATTTTTTCTAAAGGGTTTTGGGTTTTAGACCTTGCACATGACACGATCAAATAAAATTGCTGACAGATACTGTAAGTTTCAAAAATTTATTATAGAATATAGGTCAAAATAAAAAAACTAAACTAAGGGAAGATAGAATTTAAGCTTTAAAACAAGTTCCTAACCTTAATACTTTTAGAACTTAGATTTTCTAAAAATCAATCAATAATCTTAATTTCGATAATCCTCATGATTATCAACATTTTGTGAAAATCGAGAATAATTTTAGATAATCAAAGTATTTTAGTACTTTGTCCAAGTTAGCAGCCAGCCCTCGCCCAGCAATAAACTGAGCTCAGACCAGCCGTGAGGAAAAATAGAAAAAGAAAGACAAGAGAGGGAGGTTCAGACAATATAAATCCCTAAAAATCGTAAGGTGGCCACCTAATCAAAAACAGAAGGAGATCGTAGAGTGCGTAAAACGCGCGTATTGGTGCATAAAGCTCGTAAGAGGTGCATTGAAGCGCGTAAGAGGTGCATTAAGCTCGTATAGGGTGCATTGAAGCGCGTAAGAGGTGCATTGAAGCGCGTAATAATCTCGTAAATCTCTCAAATGTGGGGAGTTCCACCCCACCTCTCTCTCCAACCTTGAGCTATATAAAAGATTAAAAAAGATAATAATAATTTTAAGAAAGATTATTGGAATTATACTTACTATATTAGCTTAATTTGTTGAATCTGACTCTGCTATCTTCTGCATCATCTACTGCTGTTGAATCTATAAAATGATTAAAAAAATAAAAGATTTAAAAAAAATTATTGGAAAAATACTTACCTTTAAAGTCTTTTGAATTTGCTGATACTGTCTTGTGCTGTCATTCTTGTGTTGAATCTATAAATGTTAAACCAAAATCAGAGACAAAATGTGGTGGCCACCACAAACTAATAATAATCTAAATCATCAAACCAAAAATTTTAATTATTATAACAATAATTAATTCTAACTTTACTTTAGTAAAATTATTCAGCAAATATTCGGAATTTTCGCGAATTTTCGGAGGCTAAGCCTCTATAATTATTTTTTAGAAAGTTGGAGGAACCGATGGTGATTAGAGTTCTTAAATCTAGCTGCTGCTAGCTCCAACTTAAGCTATTTAGGTTTAGTTTAAGTTACTAAGTAGTTTTAGTTTGCTATTTAGCTTCTTGAGCAACTTTTATATTTTTAGCTCAACTTAAAGAAATTTTGACTTTGACTTTACAAAACTTTGACTTCAAGTAAACTTGACTTAAAAACCCAGCAATCCTAAGCTCTGTAAGAGACTCTCACTTCAAGGGCTGGGGTACATACCCTGAAGGCCGAAGTGGCGTAAGACCTCTCAGGCTGTATCCTCGCGAGGGCTTTGCAGGGCTGTTGCTGGTACGTGGTCTTGTACTTAAAGTTTTGGGGTGGAACTTAAAGGCTGGTCTGAGTTTAGCTAACTTAAAAGCAACTTTTACTTAAAGTAAAGGAAATGTTCCAGGGATTGGTAAGTACTATTCATATTCTTAACTTCTTCTACTACTATAGATCATTAGCAGGTGAGATCTCTTCAGCAGCTCACGTGTTACGAGTTACTTCTTGTGTTGCTTGCTTGTTAGTTTTAAACTTCGTTTCTTCGTTGCCCAAGCTAAGTGGTGGCTGGGTTTAT
>ARYC01018114.1:0-19072 GCA_000711775.1 Oxytricha trifallax
CAATAATAAACCATAAATATCAAATAAATTTATTTAGTTTAAGTATATCAAAGAATATTTAAGGGGTTAAGGATATGTATTTAAATGAGACAATAATATATAATAAGAGTATTTATATTTGTTGAAAATTAATTTTATTTTAAAATTATTTTTATATGATCAAATAAAAATATTTTAGTAATTTCTAGAATTTCAATTAAGAAGTATAAATTGAAAATTCTTAATTCGAAAAGAAATTAAGAAATTCTTAAATAAAAAAAAATTTATTATTTTAGAAATTAGTAATTAGAAACTCAATAACAATTGGGTTGCTAAGTGATTCCTTATAGATCTCTAAGTTTTTAATATATATTTTGTTTCAAATAAAATGAAGAAACAGAATTCATGAATTGAAATTCAAATTTAAATTAACGAAATTGCCTCATAAAGCATTCAAGTTTTTATTATTGCTAAAATAGATAAAAATAGGAAATTGTAGAAATTAATCAAAACCAAATTATATTAAATTAATTTTAACCAACTTTACATTTCGTTTGTATTTTAACACTTATAGCTGTATATTGTCAATTTGATCAAATTTCAACAAGAATCATTGATTTTAAAGCAGGATCTTCGAATTTTTCAACTGATTTACTAGTTTAGTTCCCAATAGTCATTTTTACTGTCCAACTTTGAAATGATTGGAAATCATAGACATCTATGCCTAAATTCTCGTAATCGAGAGTGGAATCACCATAAATGGTCAATAACTCGTTGCTTGATGAGTGTTTCGTCAAATTTGAGACCCTATCGTATTCTCCATGTTTTAAAACCCCCAGCTCAGCAACTTTCAAGTCCTGCTCGACTGTTTGAGCACCAAATTCGATACTTTTATTGGACGAGGAGCCAAAATGATGATTTGAATGAGCGAAAATGAGAGAGGTTTTTGGATTTTTGGTTTGATTAGTTAAAATTAAAACTTAAAAGTGTGATATGTAATAAGGGGGCTTTTAATCAATAAATTTGACGATTCAACTGCAGTTTATGGTTAATTTGGTTGCTTCTATAGTCCCTGCACTCCAACTCATCGTCTTTCATATCAATCTCACACAAATCCATGCTTGATGCTCTGCACCACTGCTTCACACTGAAAGCCCAGAGCTTGTTGACGTCTGTCTTGGTCATTGCCTTCAGAATCTGCGAAAGCCGCTTCACCAGGTGGATCCTATGAAAAGTTAGGCCCAAAATACTTACTTGCTGTCAGCTTGCTCCTAGCGGAGGTGCCTCTTGATGTAGGAGAACAACTACTCGATGGGATTGAGCCAGGGTGAGTACTCAGCGTTGAAAAGGACAGTGACCTTGAACTTCCTAGCAGTCTCCAGCACCTCTGAATACTTGTGAATGACTGCGTTGTCCATGAGCAGCACGATCTTCTTCTGGGCGAGATCCTTGTCTGTGCGCAGCTGGCGCAGGGTGTGATAGAGGAAGTTCTAAAACAGCACAGCATCGAAGGCCCCCTCAATGATTTGGCTAGAGATCAGCTGGTCCTTGGTGATAGCTGCCACAAAGCTCATCGAAAATTGCTATCTCTTAGTGGATTCCTTGGTAATTGAGAAATTTCGAGCCAAGACCCCGTAAGACCCCAACCGCTGGTTGACTTGCTGCTTCGCGACTGCGATGGGAGTATAAGTGAATGATGGTAAGGCCTCAATTGCATCGACTACAGCTTGGGTTGCTTGATTACTCCCCTTAATGGACTTAGGAAACTTAGAATCATCTATAAAAGTGTCAAAATCCATAGAATTTGCTTACCTTCCTATCGATTCTCTGTGATTTCGCTGCTGCTTTGAGGCCTGCTGGACAGCTGCAAGCGTCGGGGAGTGATGCATGCCATATTTTCATTGCCATTCGCGCTCAATACCTCGCTGCCCTTGCGTTGAGTTGATTATAGTCTGAGACTGGCCAGTCTGGACCAATGGAGTGAGAACAGAAGCAGATTTGAGAGGGGTTTATGGTTAGCTGCTTGATTTCTTGGAGGAGCTCTATATTCTGATCGCGCTGAATCGCTTCTGCAGGGATGTCTATTGAGCACTGCCCTCTTGGGCTTCTAGGATAGGTGACAGCTGAGTATACTGGTATTTATCGCTGCATTTGACAGGGGTGGCAGCGATGCTTTACTCCTTAACATCAAAGATATGCTGTCTCTAGGCGGAAGATTTCCTCCGTAACTTGTAAAGATCGATTTCTAGTTGGCCTTGAAATTTTTTATGGAACAATTCCAGATCCAGCCACTATTCGTGCAGTATTGCCAATTTAGTCTTCTTAACCTACTATAGAACTCTTACCATCAGATTTGACATCTCTCGAGCTGCTGATGACGCTGTATTCAAATAGTCAAGCAAAAAGCAATACTTACCTCGAGGTTCCCAGAATTGCTTGGGGTCTCAGAATTTCAGCTTTCAGGTCACTTTCATCTTGAATTGAAACTTGGTTTTTCAATAATGGGGTGTTCGGGGTCTTCATTTTATCATACTTTCTGGCCCCATTGATTATAGATGTGTTCGATTCGAAGTTAGAGTAGCCAACCAGCATCTCGCCATACTGGATGACATCGTCGGTGACGAGAACCTCGGTCTTACCAACTGCAGGGGCCAGAGGAGTCAACTTATTGGTTTTCCTTGTTAAGGGCAGCTGAATTGAAACTCCATTGCTTTGTAGGCATGTAATCGCTCCTGAAGTTGGATTCATCCACTGATATGATCACTGCGTCCTCCAAGAATAGCTGCGCGAGCAGTCTTGACACCCAAAGCCTCTTCTCGTTGAAGGATGAGTCTCTATACTTCGCATTGGCGTTCTGGGCTTTGCCAAATCGTAAATGAAAACTTTCCTTGAGTACCTTTAACAGCGTAGCAACGCTGGGCACTGTTAGGTTCTTATATTCTTTTTCCTTACTCTGCAATTCAAGCAATTATGATGCAGGCGCCAGCCAGTGATCTTGTAGATGCCTTGCTGTTCAAGTATAGTAGCAATCGCCTTCAGCAACAGCGGGTTGCTCCGCGTATTATTCCTCCCATTCTTGAGCTTTTGTTTTGGATTCAGCACTCTGTGCTTCACCTCATACTTAAACTTCTCGATTGCTTTGTATACAAATCGTCGATCCACACCCATCTCAAGTGCTATATCCTTGGGTTTCATGCCCACCACCTTGTATTGTTAAACCACTTAGATTTTCTTTAGCGCCAGCTTCGCATCTCGGCGTTTCAGGTAAGGATTCTTGGAGGATCCATTCATTGGTTAATGGTTTGAGTACTCACGATTTGATAAATCGAAAACCCCACCCTGCTCTTTCATGAAGTCTTGCAGGCCTTACCACAGCTCATCGTTCTACTTTATCTGCAGGTTCTTATGCATTACATTAGAGTTTCTCTACCTTGTATACTGTTATGGCTTTCTAATCATTCGAAGGTAGTGCTCAAGGCCATAACAAAGCTAGTCATCAGTTGCCAAACTTGAAATATCGACTAACGATGATACTGCTCACTCAACATTGTCCAATGGCAGTCGTATGATTTGTCCACCCAGAATGCCCATCGTTGATGGCGGCACCTACCCATTGCTAAGGAGAGTACCTGAGGTGTAAGTGAGCTTCAATGGCTTAGGAATTGAGGGGAAGTTGGTGCCCACCACGACCGATGTCCACTTGAGTATAGTCTTCTACTATGGCTTCAGCGCACTCTGCTTGATTTCCTCTAACTCTTGATTGCAGAGAAACCCAAAGTTCAGAATCGACTGCGATGAAAAGGAATTGTATGAATGTTCGCTACCAATCGATGATGTATTGAATGAATGTAACATTTCCAATAACTAAGTGCTGTTCCTTGTGAGGGGTTTATATATTACAGTCTTTTAAAGTTTAATAGTTAATACTAATAACTCAAATAACACTAAAAACTCAAACCAATGAAAATCATTCTGAGATTTTGAACTATGATTTAAGTCCGATCTTTCAGAATTTTATAATTAATTTAATGATTTTCGAAGATTTCCTGCTTCCCACAGGAACTTTTAACTTCTCCAACACCGATTTCGATTAAACTCAGGCACATCTCTTCAGCTATGTAAGGGGATCGTGCCATCAGATTGATGCTGCAACATGCCAAAGTGACTGTGGAGTGCAAGAACTCCAAGCAAAACCTTCTTCAACTGTTCCTTGCTCGAATTCCTCGCATCAGGAAATCCATTCAACATCGCCTTGCTCATGAAGAAGCTGATCCAGTGCAAAGGAATGAACCCTATTCTGACCGAGTACGTTTGCAAGCCAGCCAGTAACTTTGTCTCATAGATCATGAGTCAGGTTAGCATTAACACTGCCACTCAGTCTACGTTCACTCTCGCCGAGGCAGAATAATTCCGCAAGGACATGGATGATTTGATTTAATCTAAAAACATCAACATTCAGATCCAGAAAAGTTCAATTCAAAGCCAGACCAACTATACCATCAGTGGTAGTTCATTTTAAGTTAATTACCCTATGCCCGCAGACTACCAAGAGAAGAAGTTCACCAAGCCTACGACCAACTAAAATGTCAAGAGACTCTCAAGATTTCAGGACTCGAGATCAAAAATGATGTTGATCTTCTGAATGCTTTCAAAGCCAAGTACAACGATCCCGCAGAACAAGATTTTGTCAAGGAAATCGAGGCTTTGGCAGATGAAGCTGTGGTATAAGAAGCTGAGAGACTGAAGAAGACCTCAATGGGACAAAGTGCAAACCCATCACCTACTAACCCTCTACCTAAACCAGCAGCAAGCAGCCTAAACTCTTCGAAAAGTCGCACCCAAGTCAATCATTATGTTGAAGATGATGATGATGAGGATGATGATGATCAACAATCCCCCAAACAGATGAAGTAACGCGTGACCACTTCCTACAACCTGAGAAACATCCCCTCAGTGAAGAAGACCACCTTCGAAAGCGATTCCAAGAGCAAGTTTGCCAAATAAAGAGACTGCTATACCCCAGAGCCCTCAAGAAACAGACTTCAAAGCCAGAGAGAGCCCAGCTAAAAATAACCCTACAGTGTGAGAAAGAGCAGCAATTTGAACAACTCTGACCATTCAGAGGAAAGGGAGACTCATATGACAGACATCACCAAAGCCAGACCAGGAAATCAGCTTATGGAAGCCAATTCAGCTGCGCTATGAGAGTTTCTAACTACGAACGACCTGCATGTGGTGTTACTGAAAGCATGATGAACATGAACTAAAGCGTTTCCCCAATCCTAATGATAATTTCAATTGGGAATTGATTGAGGCAAAGCTAAAAGAGGACTATGAGACTATTCTCAAGAACACCATCGCGGAAGACCTGAAAACCTCTCACTACTTTATAGATGTGATTTAACTTATCACCCAGTTCGAAAAGAAATACGCGAAGAGTGATTGCTTCGGTGAGTTCCCTCTTCTGGAAATGCTTTAGAATTCCCAAAAAATGAACTCTGGACCCTGTGCTGTTGACTTCTTCTTTGCAAACAAAAAAGTGGTCTAATATCAACTTGAGATGAAAAGAAAATCTTGCTTCGTTGAAAAAGACCGAGAGGTTCAGCTAATTACTCAAACAACGTACAAGAGAATGCTTGGTAAGAGAACTGAGTAAGTAGACCTTTCAGACGTGATAAAAGAAAATGAAAAGCAGAGAATAAAGAGACAGAAAACCTCTCTCAATTCACTCAACTAAAATAATATTGGTGGTGGTGATCCCGATGACGGAAAAGAAGACCAGTAAATGCTTAATGTCGATGCCAATCAAAGCAGCTTTGAGCAACACAGATACCCATTAAGTTCTCGCAAGAAATACCACCAGAAGACTCTAAGCTCAAATGTTGAGTAAGCATCTCAAAGCTAGTCAAGGACAAGCTTGACATGATCCCCAGCCATTTCTTATTCACTCGCTGTTGGTATGTCAAGGAGAGATTTGAAGAGTTACTGCCCTCAGAATATTTCCAATACCCATTCATGATTCAGAAAGCTAATGAATGCTTTGAGTACATACAGGATAATTTCGAGTCTTCTTGGTACAATTACACTGGTTCTCCCTTCTTTAACGCTTCTGTTTACAGACTAATGTTTACTCCTCATCGATTCATCCATTAACCAAACAGAATCAAGGATTACCAGTACAGGGACAAGCATGCATTCAATCCCAATGTAAACTTCTGCAGCAAAGTGCTCAATTGCCAATACTCGACTCCTTACCTCGACTAACTCATGCAGCTAGTGAACCTCTTGAGCGATGGCCTGGTTTATATCGAAAGGAGATCATTCTGTATGCTACTATGTGCACTCTTCAAAGCAGCCCCCTAGCCTATTGTGAACCCCCTCTTCTTGAACCCCATGAAGTTTCCTCTCTTGCATGCTCTCGACTGGCTTGTCTTCGATGAGCTCTCTAGAACATATGTATTCAAAAGGCTCGGTACAATAGATTACAATAAGGCAAGTTTCTATGAGCTTGGCAGCTTCGGCCAATAGTTTTCGAATAACGAAAAGCTTTTCTCTGATTATCTAGACGACAGGAACTCTATCATTGTAGAGCTGATCTTCCATCAACGTGGTCGAGACATTCCTCAGTCAATATTCGGGGTCATCCGCAAGAATGCTGATAAGTCATTGACGATCAAATCTTCGTACAGTTAAAAAGACTGTGTTGATCCCCAAAAGTATCGATTCGAAGAATAATGAATTGAAAGAAGCTTGCCAGGTGTTTATACATGATTTTACTGAAGATCCCGCGTTCTCTACAGGTATGAAGCAGGTATTCGAAGTGCGATTCTATGGGTGCAAGCTAAGATATGAAATGGAGAAGACTATTCTATTCTAATACGACGATTTCCAATACAGTGCTCGTTAATTCTTCGTGCGTTTCTTTTCTATGTAACATTTCCATTTGTCTAACTTAATTTATAGGTACTCATCAACTAATCTTCATCAGGCGTACATTGATTTGCATAGAGTAATTGGATACCTTCAGAATCAAGTGATAAGACTCACCTATGAAAAAGCCTCGAAATGTGAGACATGGAAGGAAGTTCCGAATGACTTAGTCATTTACTACAAGACCCCACTTTCGACCTACAAGAATTTCGACTACATTATTGAATTCTTTGATAGATTTGCCAATAAATCTATTTAAGAACGCTTTGATATCTTAAGTAAGAATTTAATGCTAGCTAAATATTTTAGGGTAAATGCTCATAGGCTAAATAAAAAATGGTGTGTCTGTAGCTTAGAAGTGATATCCTAACAGGCCTCTAACATTATTAACACAATCTATCAGTTTAATACACTCGTCACCTTGGTCAAAAACCCTCCCAAAAATTCAGACCTTCGCACAAACTTAAGGAAAGATCTTTTATTTGTGCAAAATTTACTCTAAAGTCTTCATGAAACTTTTATGGAACTTATCCATAAATCTTACCCAGAGTATTTCAAGATTTATGAATCAACGTAAGCATATTTTAGATTAAAAGTTCTATAGTTATCTCTAATTGAAGGAGAATGAACTCGGCCCTCTCATAAATGCACTCAACTGGTCGATCCCTGATGATCTAAAGATTGTAATGGGTCTTATTCAAAGCCTCGCTGATTAAGCATAGAGAAATCCTCCTTGGCCAGATAATCATCTTTCAAAACAACAGAGATATGATGACGAAATTTTTCTTGCCCTAAAAGACGAAGTAAAGAGACTTCCAATCAAAAATCTAGATGGGCTGTCTGCCAGAGAATAAGCTCTGCTTGAGAACTCGCCATGGCTTCTCCACTTAGAAGCTTTCAAGAACAGGTTTTTGCACTGCAGCTCCAAAAAGAATGACACTCTTAAGTAAGTGGATTTAAATTCTAACATTTCTTTATAGGAAAGTGATTGTTAAACCCCCATCATTCTACATCAGAAAAGTTAACTAGCTTTCAAATGATCATGACAAACGCTGTAATGTTTGAAGGACTTACACTCAACAGCATGATATAGATTAGTGATTCTGACTAAGATGTAGAAATGGAAGACGAAGACTTGATGCAGAGCTATAGACTTTCACAAACTCCCTCAAGGATTTCTAATTATGGACAGGCAAGCCAAGCAAATCCTTATCAGCAGTCCCATTCTATAAGATAGTCGCAAGCATTTGACAATGTACATGAGCAACATAGATAACAGTACCAGGACAAGATGCAAATCCAGCAAGTTCTCTCATCAGTGAACTAATTCTAGCAGAGAAATCCTACTGAAATTTATGGAACTACACCTATCGGAACAATTCCAAATTACCCAAATCAACAGTAATTCTATGAAGGAGTTCACCAAAACTACTCGTAAAACTATCACCAGCAAAGGGATTAATAGTAGTCTAGATTGTCAACTAACATGAATCAGAGCAGCAGCAGCTTCCTTCAGGGTACAACTTAAACAGAAAGGAAATGTTTGGAAGCAATAAAAACTATGGCATGAATGATTTCTAGGGTCAGAAAAATTACCAGCAAGATGAAGGCTTCAAGTAAACTCAGAGCAGAGAAACGATTGGTAATGACATGTACAAGCATTACGCTGAAGATATTACCGGCAGATAGGAATAGAGACAAAGGTAAAAGTAGCTCTTACAACATAAAAAACTGCCAAAACTACTTGATTTTCCTTCTTAAAATCAAAGCAAAGAGGTCCTATCCTTAAACAGAGGGTAAGCTAACGCAAATGCTTCGAATTCAAGAATGGATTGCAATCAAACGGGTTCCAATTCAAGGTAGAGGCCATCAAGTGTTAAATAATTCGATACTGATGAAGATAAAACTTAGGTCATACTCGTGGATGATGAAAATTAACCAGATAAGGGACTCGGTACTTAAATTCAACAGATTGAACCAGACTAACAACACTCTATCAACTAAGGTTAACCCCTTGGTGATGGAAATGTTCCATAAACTAACTCTTAAGGTTGCAATGACACGTGGGGTAGGAAGCATGATGGAACAATTCCAGGTCTTTATGATATCTCAGACGAAAATACGGGATTGTAAAATTAAAACCATGGTTACGGCCAACAAGACGCTGGTCTTAATCAGGGGATGATGACGTCTAAGGACCAATAACAGTAAGTATTCAATAGTATGGGGATATCTGAGGCTGGGAATTCTTTATTTGGTAATACTTCTACCAATCGTGGGCAGAATCAATTTGGGGTTATACCTCAGTAAAACTCGAACCAGTTACCTGGTAGTTCCCATCATGAGACTTCTACCAGTGATGGCACGACTAGTAAGGGTATTACTCCTCAGAGATCTGACCTTTTAAGCAGATCTGCGTTACAGCCTCACCTTAAGAAGCAGCAAACTAGTATCATGAGCATCCCTAGACCCAAACCTAATTAGACTTCTCAATCACAGTCACATGATGAAACTCAGTAGAAGCAGATGATTGAAGTAGAAAATGCTTCAAGAGATCAAGCTCACATTGACCAGGACGTTGGAGATCAAGCTAACGCTGACCAGGATGCCAGAGATAAAGCTGCAAGAGACTAAGCTCCCATTGAACAAGCCGTTGGAAATCAAGGAGCAGAAAAAGTTGCTTAAGAGTTGAATAATGAATGAGATTATGAAGAAGCTGTCAACCTGCAATGATGTTCCCCTAAGGGCAGCTTGGATCAACAGACTCCTTATATTTTGTTATATTCAAGCATTTATTTCATAGATTTTATATTGATAAAACTTAAACTTTACAACTGTACACATTTAGGATGTCTAAATCTTTCTCATCTAAAGTCTACTATTCATTAATTACTTTCTATAATTCACTTCTCATGCCCATCAACCGCTTTGCTTTGCAGAGTGCATTAAAATGCCTGAATTCCCTTCACACTACAACAGTGCTTTAATATCTAATTCCCCACTTATTAATTATTAGTAAATTAAAAACCAGGAGGTACACATGGAACAGCTAAACTACAGGGACAAGCAGAACGAACCACTCAGGCTGTAATTCGTCTACCAGCACAACACGCCCAATGCTTACTAGGTGCAGGTGTACAGGAAACGCATGTATCTGCAGCAGGACGATGCTTTCGAGGTGGAGAACCATAAAGGCGACCTCTTCTGCAAGTGCGAGGAATTCAACATCAGTGTAAAGGCCGGAGCCGAGTTCAAGCTTACAGTGGCCTCCTCAAACAACGACCCAGTGAGAGTGCTGATCCCTCCTGCCGATGGCGAGTCCTACATGCTTTCTAGCAGTGCTTGATCAGCAGGAGGCATTGCAGCTGATGCTGGAGAGAGAGAGGAGGAGCACTTGAGAGCAGAGCCTTCAGATGATATAGAGTCTTTGATTTAATTTACGTTATTTAATACCTAATTCACTTCCCTAATTCACTCTCGATGTAACCCATCGAATATTAATTTCACACGCATATAAAACTTTAATTCAATGCAACAATCGTCGTGATCTGCTGAACTGAGGCTGCCTCACTGCTGATGCTGGTTTGCTGGTGAATTCTCTGTGCTCATGATGCTTAGCATGCCTGCAACGTGGAAGTGGAGAGTGCGATGCTATATGTGCTGTGCTAGATTGCTATGATTACTAAAACTCTCTATTTTGAGTCATCGCACTCCGCGATTTGTGCCTTGACCAAGCTACAATTGTAAGTATCTGCCTATATCATTAACGATATACAGAAGACTTGGGTCTGCGTTGCAGTTGGAGCAGCTGGTGTGAGCTGCTTGCTTTACATGCTAAAGTTACTGTTCAATGAGAGCACTCTGCTTCGAAGGGAAGCATATCAACTTGCTTCTCATTCTAATGCCAGTTAATCCAGTATAGGATCGAGCTTTACGATGCAGCTCTGCTGAACACTTATTGAGCTGGTGAGTTTCTTGTGGAGGGAGGGAGGGCAAAGAAGCGTGAAGTAGGATAAGTAGGTAAGCTTCAATCCTTAACTTGCACAGAGTGCCAGCCATAGGGGCTGAGGATGAGTGGGTGTTAAAGCAGAATTACAGAACTTGGGCCAGCGATTTCTAAACTACTACTCACTTTTGGCTTAGAAATTCAAGTAAGTCAAATCAAATTAATTTCAAAACCACAAAACATGCTAATCATTTTTTCTAAAGGGTTTTGGGTTTTAGACCTTGCACATGACACGATCAAATAAAATTGCTGACAGATACTGTAAGTTTCAAAAATTTATTATAGAATATAGGTCAAAATAAAAAAACTAAACTAAGGGAAGATAGAATTTAAGCTTTAAAACAAGTTCCTAACCTTAATACTTTTAGAACTTAGATTTTCTAAAAATCAATCAATAATCTTAATTTCGATAATCCTCATGATTATCAACATTTTGTGAAAATCGAGAATAATTTTAGATAATCAAAGTATTTTAGTACTTTGTCCAAGTTAGCAGCCAGCCCTCGCCCAGCAATAAACTGAGCTCAGACCAGCCGTGAGGAAAATAAGAAAAGAAAGACAAAAGAGGGAGGTTCAGACAATGTAAAACCTAATAATCGTAAGGTGGCCACCTAAACTTAAACAGAAGGGAAATCGTAAGTGCGTAAAACGCGCGTAAGAGTGCATAAAGCTCGTAAGGGGTGCATTGAAGCGCGTAAGGGTGCATTGAAGCTCGTAAGGGTGCAATGAAGCTCGTAAGGGTGCATTGAAGCGCGTAATAATCTCGTAAATCTCTCAAATGTGGGGAGTTCCACCCCACCTCTCTCTCCAACCTTGAGCTATATAAAAGATTAAAAAAGATAATAATAATTTTAAGAAAGATTATTGGAATTATACTTACTATATTAGCTTAATTTGTTGAATCTGACTCTGCTATCTTCTGCATCATCTACTGCTGTTGAATCTATAAAATGATTAAAAAAATAAAAGATTTAAAAAAAATTATTGGAAAAATACTTACCTTTAAAGTCTTTTGAATTTGCTGATACTGTCTTGTGCTGTCATTCTTGTCCGATACTAATATAACAACAACAGTGGTGGCCACCACAAACTTATAATAATCTAAATCATTATCACACCAACAACAAAAATTTTAATTATTATAACAATAATTAATTCTAACTTTACTTTAGTAAAATTATTCAGCAAATATTCGGGATTTTCGCGAATTTTCGGAAGGCTAAGCCTCTATAATTATTTTTTAGAAAGATGGAGGAACCGATGGTGTGATTAGAGTTCTTAAATCTAGCTGCTGCTAGCTCCAACTTGAGCTATTTAGGTTTAGTTTAAGTTACTAAGTAGTTTTAGTTTGCTATTTAGCTTCTTCAGCAACTTTTATATTTTTAGCTCAACTTATAGTAATTTTGACTTTGACTTTACAAAACTTTGACTTCAAGTAAGCTTGACTTAAGAAACCTAGCAATCCTAAAATCTGTAAGAGACTCTCACTTCAAGGGCTAGGCACATACCCTGAAGGCCGAAGTGGGGTAAGATCTCTCAGCTGTATCCTCGCCGAGGGCTTTGCAGGGCTGTTGCTGGTACGTGTACTTGTACTTAAAGTTTTGGGGTGGAACTTAAAGGCTGGTCTGAGTTTACCTAACTTAAAAGCAACTTTTACTTAAAGTAAAGGAAAAGTTCCAGGGATTGGTAAGTACTATTCATATTCTTAACTTCTTCTACTACTATAGGTCATCAGCAGGTGAGATCTCTTCAGCAGCTCACGTGTTACGGTTTACTTCTTGTGTTGCTTGTTTGTTAGTTTTAAACTTCGTTTCTTCGTTGCCTAAGCTAAGTGGTGGCTAGGTTTATACCTGGCTCACAGTGATATAGTTGTTTGTTTACTTCATAGTTTAAGTCTTTAGGGTTTGTGAGTGGCTATGACCTGACTCTGACAACTATATTTATCTGTCGAGAGGTCCTCTAGCCAGAGCAGCCAATCTCTGGTGTTTATGCACTGGGGAAGGGTTGCTTGAAAGCAATCGAGCCTCAGCGAGGCATGTTTGAATAGTTATAGCATTAATTTTAAGTAATATTCTCCACTTTAACCTTAAATTCTAAGCCAAAGCCTGACTTTTGGGCTGGTCTACTGCCCTCTAAGCATAACCTATCATCTCTACCATATCCTAATGCTATTTTCTTATCAACAGCACCAATACCTAGTTATCCTAACAAAATTTCCGAAACTCAGATGGAGGGGTCATAAAGTTAGCCAAGCCAAAGTGCTGTTCCGGAAAAGTTCCGTATTCTAGGTCTTAAGGCCAAATGAGTCCAAATAAGCACCCATTTGCCTGGTATTTGAAGCCTACCACCTCCCCTATTGCTTGAACTGCCCTATAGTTACTTGTTATTAGTAATAAACACTATAATCAATGCTTATGATCAATTAGCCACCATAGAGATCTCATGGGGTAGAGCTGGGCTGGACTCAAGGGGTGAGGAGGAGGCACTTTTTTGAAAATTTCAAGGCCAAAATGGCCGTTAAGACCTCACTGACATTTCAAGATGGGATATAGCCACTCCTATCACCAATCGGCTTCTTTCCTTCTATCTCGTCGATCTAGAGTGTATTAGCGATGTTTGGGTTGGGATGGTGGGATGGGGAGGAGATTGGAAAATAATTTTTGTAAAATCCTATAAGTCATACTCTATAATCCGTTAGAGATAGTATAGGCACTTTCAAACTTGGAATTCAAAATAATTCGACCCCCCCTCTAAATCCGCGGTTCCTCAACTCTAAAACCAATTTTTTTTATGTTTCTGTAGTGAAGCTTGGATTTCTAGACGACTGGGAGTGGTTTGGGGTCGATCTGAGACTCAAGGGTAGACCTCATGGTGCATCCGGGGGGAAATGAGGAGGTCCCTGAAAAGTAGCCTCAGATCAGAAATTGGGGCCACCGACCTACCGATCTGAGGGGGTTCAAAAATATGGTTGGCAAAGCCAACAAAACTCCCAAACCCCAAACCCCTGATAGTTGATTGAGTGAGATTGAATGAATTTGAGATGATTAAATAGAGTGTTGAGTGATTAAAGGGAGTAGTGTGAGAGGTTGGGGGTATAATGAGGTTTATGAGTAGATAAGAGGGGTATGTTTAATAATTTATAGATAAAATCTAAAATCTGAATTCAATTTTTATAACTAAGTTCCAAATCACAAAATTTCCACTCAATTCGCTGACCACTCCAGCAATTCGATGAATATTGGGCAATCATGGCTAAAATCGTCAATGGCTAGCCGCAATGATGATGGGTTGCGGCATCTACCCAGCAATAGGTGTAAATTAATGGTTGGACTTACCTTATTCATGGCTCTAGTAAGTTAATATATATTTATTGCTCTTAAACCCCAAAGCTCGTTATATACTTTACCAATTTCTATTTAGACGGAAAATTTCCACTACAGTATAGACTGCTTCTTAGCAGTCATGAATCTCTGCCAACTATCTCCCTATAATATTAATTTAAATGTTAAGGTATCAGTTGAAGCAAGCCAGCAACCAGAGCAGCGGCCCACTTTCAAAGTAAGAATTCCCCTTCTTATTTATTAACTTTAGATATGCAAAATCGTAGAGCCAGTTCGACCAACTTCCTTGCCAAGTTTGTGGCAAATGGATGTTTAAACGCACAATGAGCAGACACCATCAACGCATGCACAAGCCCTTAATCATAGAAGATTCTGACGCTGAAGAAGTCGTGATTGACACTGCTATTCCTAATTTTGCCCCATCTTCATTTATGAATACTTAAGCTGGCCTTCAACTATTGGGAGTCAAGGAAAATCAACTTGAGGAATCCAAACAACCCCAAGTGATGACTGGCTCTACTATCGACACTGCCTATGATTTCTTCAACTATCCTGAGCCCCAAGTCAAGTTAATGAAATTCGATCTCATGCTAAAGGATCACTGGAACCTTTCACAATCTCTCCTCCCACTTACCTTGCTAGAGATTCCAGACAAATCAGTAAGACATTGATTTTAAATCCATATGTAGGTGAGCATAATGAAGGCAGTTGCTATTTTGGAAGACACTGCCGACGGCTTGATTGAACGTAAGCTTAACATCATATTGATGCTGCAACCAGAGCAGCTGCTTGAGCTAAGAAACATGTCTATAACACAGCTTACCTCTCATTACTAAATAAGCGTTATGGCGAGGTCGCCACTGGTAAGAATTATTCTATCTCTCACCAAGGACTATAGAGAAAATGCCTGAGAAGTACTTAAAGATTTTCAACGCTTTGAAAGCCACAGTGTTCCAAAGCTATTTAAATGGCCAGCTCCGTAAGAGCTTCAGTAAGCTATTCCATTCCTTTATCGACGAATATAATTGCGATGTGAGCGAGTAGCTTTCATATTTCAAAGTTCTAAGTGATATCCAAGTTGACGTGTTTGAATTCTTGAAAGTTGACAAGTTCCAAGTCGTCGAGTTCAACACCTCTATTGTTTGGAAGCCTGGCAAGTTCTAGCGCAATCGCAAGTCGAAAACTTTGTGCAATCCTTCGAGACACGCTATTAATTCAACACGAGCATTGACAACTCAGGGGTGCGAATTGCCATGATACTTCAATCGCTGGTCAACTTCTTCGTTGACATTCCTTTCAGACCCCAAACTTCGAGATTCATGTGCCTGAATATCTTACTCGATAAATGGTTGAAGGAGAACAAATCCATGAGGAGTGTGGGTTATAAATGCACCAAAGCATCAAGACTTCTTGCTGTAGCAAGGGAGCTGGAGGATCAGATGTGGGTTTTGCTTGATCCCAAGGCCGTAGTACTCAAGAGTAATGATGCTGAGAAGCTAGAAAGGAAGGTGTATCCCGATATTGAAGATTAAGTTATAGCACAGCCCAAGTTGAAGCCCAGACTTTAAAAGCAATTGGACAAGGCAAAGAAGGCTCTCAACCTCCCCGATATGACTGCTGGCAATAAGTGCAAACCAACCACCACCTACTATGTCAAACTCTACTCTAAGGAACTCTTGGTATACGATTGCAGCTGCAGAATCCACAAGCTTCATTTTTGAGAACAAGTTGCCTGAGTCCTGAGTACTAGATATGCCAAATCTCCTAAACCCCCACTTGAAAAATAATCAAAACATAAAAATTGATTTACCCTAATCCATTCACTAATCACTGCTTCTTATTACTTAAGCATTCTATCATAATACACTTCATTCTATACTGCTTTACTTTAGTCAAAAGCGATTGTTTACCTTCCTACATTTATCTTAGCTTCCTTATATTAATATTGCCATTAATTAATTAAACCCTTGTCTGGAAATGTTCCAATGGCATTTAAATCTGCAATAGCAATTCTCTTGAGTATATTCAAGCTGTCTAACTAAATGACACATGTATTAACAGTTGTGAGCTACCAAACTCAACTGGTTAAGTTCCATTATAAAAATGTTTAACTGCAATTCCATTTGACGCCGCTCCTTTAAAACCCCAGAGCGGCATTGTAATTGTAATTAATTTTTCATTTTAACTTGCACACATTGAAATCGCTAAAATGAAGTCTACTGCCCCAACAAATTAGAGAAAGAAAATCAGCAAGTAGTGTCCCTTCTTCCCCAATGAATGCAAAGTTCCTACTATATTTAATGCTACTTCTACTTACTATGATCACATTTAAAGGGACCACCAAACTAATTGGAAAGAGTTTAAAATGAAGCATAAGACGCACTCTTGTGACGAATGCGGCCATAAGGCAGTATCTTAGGACAGCTTGAGAAAGCACAAATGTCCGCAGTAATTGGTACTCCCAAAGACCAAAGCTATTGCCATAGCTAAGGAACAAAAGGTCTCTAATTCTAAACCCCATGTTACTAAGCGATCTCAAGCTAAAGGTAATACCTGATTCTTTTCATTGATTGTTTAGATGCCAGTAAATGATTGATAATGTCGAAAATGTTGAGGAGGAAGAGGAAATGGAAGTACAAATCGCACCCACAACCCCTGTATAGGAATTCCACGAACAGGATCAAATCGACATGGATGAAACTATTACCGATGAATCTCAAGAGGAGCTACCCCCAGGTAAGCAAGAAATCATGAGTGATGTTGACGTTGTGGAACATTCACCAAGGGAGATGATCAAATCAAGCGCATTAATCCCAGATCAATCTATCGATGATGACCCAATGATGGGAAACCCCTTACCTTCACACCAAAGTCATCAATTGCTCATTAATACTAACCTGGAAGAGTTCCGCCCAATATAATAAGAGATACCAAGATAATTATCTCCTGCAGAGGTTAGTCAGCAATTACAAAGCAAAATTTCCAGTCAAAATGTGTTTCAGCCAGTTTGCATAAAGCCAAAGTTTCAGTGCAAGTTAGACTTTTTCACTAGAATTAATCCAGGAGTTTCTGATCTCTTCAAACCCAATCCTGCAATGGCTTTATTTACTGCACTTTCGCCATAAGCATCCATGACTAGCAACGTATTGAACATCAATCACTCTCAGGATGTTGTGCCATAAATGGATGTTTATTCTTCTGGATCTATTTTCAACCAGCCACTGCTTTCCAAAAATAACCTGCAATTCCGCAATCAGAATAAAATTACAGCTTGAATTCGCAATTTTTCACAGAATCACTTGAGCGTCTTGTGATTACCGAAACCCCGTCTGTTGCCCACCTTGAATAAAACTAATAGAAGTCCAACAAATCGTTCAATAGAGTCTACTCATAGGAGGAGTAGTCAATGGCAGGAGATAGAATCAATGAGATCGATTCCTCAGTGAAAGAAAAGGACTTGAAAGAAGCTCCCAATTGCATGCTGTTGAATATCAAGAAGGACTCAGCCTACTAATGGGGGAATATCCATTAAGTCAAGCCTAAAGACTAATAGAACTAGCTAAAACACAGGCATGTCACCAGAGCCCACTACAATCTTGAGTTGGGAGTACAGTTAAGACAGAGCAAAGCACAAATTGGTTATGGGGAAATCACTCAAGGTGGCGTTGAGAAAGTTATGTCCTCATTCTACAAGTTGGGGTTCTCAAAAGATTCGATATTTCTGGATTTGGGCTCAGGTTTTGGGCAGGTTAATTTTCAGGTGGCACTCTTGCATAGTGCAGAAGTGTTGGCATTGAAATCGTTTCAAATAGAGTTGATTTTTGTGTAGAAAAGCTGAGGAGTTATAAAATCGCGTATAGTTACTTCAAACATATAGTAAATGCTCTGGATCAAATCGAATTCTATTGTTATGTTATTGAAACAATGCAATCTCTGATAACGCCAACTTAAATGAAATTAACTCACGTTTACGTGTTTGATACAGTCATGAGTATGAGCACCAGACAAAGCATTGTGAAACTCATCAATCAATCCCCTTGGGTAGAAGCACTGGCTTGGACTTAAACATCGAAAACGACTTTAGTAAACCTCGGTCTCCAGAATTTCGAGTTCTTTCAAAAACATCGATCAGTAGGCATGCAAGGTGGTAAGGGGAGCTTTAACTTCTACGTGTACAGCAAAGTAAAGGCTCAATTGAGGACAACTGGTTCAATGCACGATGAAGAGGAGGAGAAAAAGCTGTATAATTGTTATCAATCGTCAGAATCAGTTATAATTATTAAAAACCCCAATATTAAAAATCGATGGAACAATTCCAGGCCAAGATAAATTGTTGGCCATTAATAGAATGAATTAAGCCAAATCTCAGACACTTCGGATGATTAGGACCTTGAAAATGATTATAATTGCCAATTTAATAGAACTGAGGACCAATTTATATCAAAAGGGGAGAAGCAGAGTGATTTCCAGCGTTGCATTAATCATTTCTAGAATTTAGCAAACGATCAGAATAAATACAACCAAGGACTTGAGTATGCTCTTTCATAGCTAAATCCCCAACATAAGTACATCAAAAAGTCGATCGTGTAATAATAAAAAATCAAGCATGAGATAAGCATTGATAATATAGACATAGCGCTGATAAGCAAGTAAAGCTTAGTCAATCTTACTAAGGAGCAGGTGAATTTATTGCAACGCACTATTGACAATTACAACTTTTCATTGAAAAGAGAAGGCCTTATCAAATAATTATTGGGTTAAATAACACAGTTGCACCATCAAGAAATCGAGATGAACGGAGAGCTGGGGGAAGACT
>ARYC01018115.1:0-28570 GCA_000711775.1 Oxytricha trifallax
ATTATGAGGGGGTTCGAAAAAGAGGATTTCGGGGTTTTCTCTCTTGGATGAAGAGATATTGAAAAATTTAGAATTATGTTTTGATAGACAATTCTATAATCTAAGTAGAATAATTTTATGAAAATTTATAGACATAATGTTAGAAAGTTACTGAAGTCAAAAGTCAAGGCATCGATATTTTACTTTTCCCTTAATAACTTCCTTCAATGTGAGATTCATGGAAGATGAGTAGGGTAGAAGTTGTAGCCCATACCCTAAGCTATCGAATGGGGCATATATTCCAATACAAATTCCCCTAGGATACAGAGATAAATTGAAAATAAGGTAAAAAATTTTGTAAAACGATGAGAAATATTGAAATCGATTTTTCTCGCTTGGAAAATTAGATGGTGAAAAACTCAAATCAAATCTTGAGCAGATTATCTCATGAAGAACATTTCTTCTCCTATAGTCAAATCAGTAGCTAATTGCATTAGAGAGATAAATCGAAATTAAATCTGAAATGTAAAAATAGTGTGAAAACTTAAATGTAACAAACATCACTCATATAAATTCTTGAGGCAACGAATTTAAGATTTTTATGAAGATCATATTATGATCTATCATTTATTATCTAAAAGTTTTTCAATATCAATTCACTGAGGCAGAGAAAACCCCTAAACCCTTCTGGATAATTATCGGATTTTTGAAAACCCAATTTCAAACATTTGATTTTCCGAAAATTATCCATAAGGGTTTAGGGGTTTTCTCTGCTCAGTGAATTGATACTGAAAAACTTTTAGATGATAAATGATAGATCATAATATGCTCTTCATTAAAATCTTAAATTCGTAGCCTCAAGAATTTATATGAGTGATGATTGTTACATTTAAGTTTTCACATTTTATTTTACATTTCAGATTTATTTTAGATTTATCTCTCTAATGTAATTAGCTACTGATTTGACTTTAGGAGAAAAAATGTTCTTCATGAGATAATCTGCTTAAGATTTGATTTGAGTTTTTCATCATCTAATTTGCCAAGCGAGAAAAATCGATTTGAATATTTATAAACATTTTCGAAAATTTTAGACCTTATTTTCAATTTATCTCTGTATCCTAAAGGAATTCGTATTGGAATATATGCATCATTCGATAGCTTAGGGTATGGGCTACAACTTCTATACTACTCATCTTCCAAGAATCTTACACTGAAGGAAGTTATTGAGGGAAAAGTGAAATTTCGATGCTCTGACTCTTGACTTCAATAACTCTCTCACCTAATGTCTATAAATTTTCATATAAATATTCTACTTCGCTTATAGAATTGTCTATCAAAACATAATTCTAAATTTTTCAATATCTCTTCACCCAAGAGAGAAAACCCCGAAATCCTCTTTTTCGGACCCCCTCAAAATCAAAAAGTTGTACTATGATGGAAAAAGGAGTATATCTTCGCTCAGAGGGATAGATAAATGATGAGGTCTGAACTCTACATTTGAAATTGTGTCCGGAATTGATGTCCATTTTGGAATTGTGTCGAAATTTGTGTCCATTTGACTAGAGGTGATGATTGTTACATGTAACAAAAATCAAAATTTGGTCGAGTACCTGCAAAGAAATGAAATTATCTCAAGCAGCGATTTTTTTCACGACATGACCCTAGAAGGAATAATGTAGATCAAAACATAAGCTACATGTTCCACCCTACTCATAATTCATGAAAAAAATCACTCAGAGAGATATTTCGATTTTAGTGAAAGTCAAAAAAATTTATATAATTTCGTGTATTTTAACGATAAAATGCGAATAAATTTCCTGATGAAAGACTCAAAGAAGATAAAATGTAGATCTTGATTAAATGCACAAAAAACTTATTTAGACCAAGTCCTCAAGTAATTTGGTTGAAGAAATAAGAAAGGAAGAAGTTTGAGGCAGAGAAATGTTTAAAATCGATTTATCTCGATGGGGGAAAATATTATGTGAATACTATAAGAATGTAATAATGTCATTAAATTTTTCTCTACATCTTACACTTTTAAAAATTTTTTCATAGCTATTTTGTATAGAGAGATATTAATTTATCAGGAGTTAAAAATTTTAAAGTTAAAATTAAAGGGTCTACAGTTAAAATATGATAAATAAAATTTGATCAATCGATGAGTCAAATTATTGGCTGTTAAAATATATCAAATTCAAATCAATATCAGTTAAAACGATAATATAAAAATTAAAAAATACTAAAATTCCATATTTAATTTAATTTTTAATTTTATTTTAACAATTTCCCATTTTAAATCTATTTTGATAATAATACTTTTTGATAAGTAAGAACTATTTTATGAGAAGCCCTAATCAATAAACTAAGATTAAATTATTTTTTTAATAATTTTATTTAAAATAAAGTCTCTTACTAACTTAAATATGCTATAAATTGGGGTCCTAATCAATCTTCAGAATTAATTTCATTCATTTAAAACATAATATACTAATTTATATGTATATTAACAATAATACAAGAATCAACGCTAGAAGAAGAACTTTTCTTATCAAAGTTACGTTTGCTATTAATTTGACTATTCTTAATTTAAATTTCATCAAACTCTATATTATCAGAGTTTTTATCCATAATTGTGTCATCTTAATTTTTTTAATTTAGGCACTCTATCAACTCCACCTCATCTTCTAGTTCATTATTGTTTAAATTTTTCATATAATATCATATAATTTTGTTACCACTCTTATCATAAAATAAATAAATATATTAAAATAAAATTAATATATAATTAATATTGTTATCTTCTTCAATAGTGTCTCCTATTTAGAAAGTACCAATCATACCTGCTGCCCCATCAAAGTTGTCATTATCGTATTTGTTGATAAATGATATCAGAATTAAATTTATGAATATTATATATGCCATTTATGATTTAATTATTTTTAATGATATTTTCTACTGTGTTGTTAACATATTGCAATCAATATCTGCTGAAGGAAAGCGAAATCTTTTATATTTATTTTATTAAATAATAAAAATTAATATTTTTAATAAAATTAAAAATCTCATTGATGAATTTCTGCCATGTATAGTATCTTGGCCTATACTTTGCTTTCTGCAATCGAAATAAGTCGTGCTTATGTCTGTCCCTAGGTCTTAAACCAATCTTATATAAAAAACATTGTTTATTTATTCATAAAAAACATAAGAAAAAATATCACTAAAGTTTACTGATTTTAATCCTATTCCATAATTTAAAATTTCAATTTATTATTAATGTAAGTAAATTTAACAATTCAATTTTTGACTTTTATACTAATGCTTTTACAAATAGATGTATTTGGATGATATTCAAAAATTTACAAAGAATTAACTGTTTGGTAGTTTTTTTTAAATTAACTGACAAAACTGCATTAATTATGTAAACATATCGTATTATTTAATAATTAGAATTGTTTAATATATTAGAACAGCAGGCTTACCTATTTATTATAAATAATTAGATATCAATAGTTTAACTACAAAACTACAACTAAAAATATAAATATTATACTTTTATATATGTAATATATACAAATATTCTAAATTAGTTATTTCAAATATTTTCTTACAAATATAAAATATTTTATTTATAATCACAACTCATTGGAAACTATGCAAGAATAAAATCAAAAAACTATAATTGAAAGAATAGACTTAGAAAATTGCAAGATTACTAAACTAGATGAAAATTATACAAACCAAACTCTCAATATGAAATAATAAATATTAAAAAAATAGATTCATTACAATAAATTTACATAAAATTAGGGGGGAGTGTAATAAAATTTTATGCTAACTTAATTAACAATTTTACGTAGATTAAGGCTAAACAAAAGTCATAGTAAATTTATATTAAAATCTTATATTTTTATTTTTTTATATATATATAAAGAGCTTGATAGATTTATATTGTTAAATGGATATTTTTAATTTTTAAGTAACAGAAAAAATTTCAATAGAAATTTTAAATTAAAAAACCTTTCTGTTGACATAATTAATTATTTTTATTATCTCTCAATAATAAAATTAATATCAAGGATGAAATTTATCATATAAGTGATGGCGAACGAACTTCGAAATTTAAAGATGGATAATTAGATAAAGACTCAGATATCCAAGTCGCACCATACAGCTTTGATATCTACTTTAAATTTCTTAAATTATTAAATTTTTTGATTTATATTAGATTTAATCGTTTTAATTTGTTCAATTTGATAAATAGGAAAAATAGTAAAAATGCAAAGAGAATTGGGAGTTTAGCAAATGCAATAAAGTATAGAAATAATCTTGTGAAGATGAGGATTGTGTTGACTATGGATTAGAACACTAGGACTCAATTATAAACGCAAATGATTCCAATGACTGTTTTTTAATTAAAAAAATATTATATATTATTAATTGTTCTTCTAGAGTTTAAGAATTAGAGGAAGATACAAATCTGCACGACTTGGAATTACAGCAATTAAAAAAAAACATAAAAATGATATTTATTTTATGGAGAGCAACATAAGAATAATTTTAATTATTCATGATAATATTTACATTAAAAAAAGCTTAGTTAACATTAAGAAATAAATTTCAAAGTAAATTTTTAATTTCTTAGATTATATAATTTTTTTAGACAATATTGGAAAATGAACTTTCTACAATCCCAAATATATTTTTTTAATTTTGTGTTATTGTATGACATAATTTTCAATTCTAAAAATTACAAATTATTTATAATAATTCATTTTTCTCTGAATAAATCAAATGTTTAGGTCTTGCAGTCAAATATTTTGATCTATTATTGTAAAAATAATTTTAAATTTGGAAAATTAAAATTAATTAAATTAAATATGTGTTCTGACCGGAGCCCGACCCGCCCTACCTCCTCTCCCCCCATGAAAAATATAATACCTCCCCCCCTCCCCCCCCCCTTTATAATAAAATTTTTCAAATTATATGAAAAACATATTCTTATGCTTTGAATCATGATCTATCTTTAAAAAAAATCTTGCCCTGCGGGCAGCTACTGTTATTTATTATTATATTTGATAAGCTTCACTATGTCCGTCGACTTTTTTTGATACATGCTTGTATAGGAAAATATTACAAATGAATTTTATTTTTGAGTGCATTAATTTAATTTTTATTATATCTATTAATATTAACGAACCCAAATTATATTTAATAATTTTTTATATCTACATTCGTCTTTATTGGCATAATACTTTAAATAATATAGTAAAAATTTACACTTTTGTAAATATTGTCTTATCATATCTTTATTAATTATGAAATCATTTTTAAATAGTTTAAGAGAAAATTTTTAATTAAATTATTTTATACAAGTTAGAATTTTTAATTCAATGAGTTAATTTTATATTTTAGTAAGATAGCTTAGCCATTTCATTAACGCACTATTAATTAAATTCATATTTTATAATTTATATAAATTACTTCATTTTTAGGGTCCATACACTACTCATCTCATTAAAAATTATAATTCCTCTTTATCTTATCGTGTATAAAATCAGTTACAAATAATAACTCTATATCTTAAAGATTATAAAATGCCTCAGACTTCTAGAAAAAATTAGCCTTATCTATTAATCATTATTTAATACTTACAAGTTTTTTTTCTTCTGTAGATTTCTAAATAAACTTAATATGTTTTAAACAGGATTTAAAAACTTTATTTGGAAAGATAATGAGAGATTTAATTGACTTTTTTTTCAAACTGAACAAACTCTAATCTATAGAGCTTCTATTGTTTGCTAAATCTCAATTTTATTATTTTTTTCTTGTGATATTTTGAGAAATTGAACTTATAAAATTATCAATGAATTTTGAAAAATAAAAATCTTTGATAAAAGGTATAATTGTATTTATATTAAATGATTAAGAAAATTTATCTACTATTGTTAATCATTAAAATATTAAATACAATAATTAGATATTGTTTAAATTTTTAATATATTATTTTCATAATTAATAAAGATATGATAAGACAAATATTTACAAAAGTGTAAATTTTTACTATATTATTTAAAGTATTATGCCAATAAAGACGAATGTAGATATAAAAAATTATTAAATATAATTTGGGTTCGTTAATATTAATAGATATAATAAAAATTAAATTAATGCACTCAAAAATAAAATTCATTTGTAATATTTTCCTATACAAGCATGTATCAAAAAAAGTCGACGGACATAGTGAAGCTTATCAAATATAATAATAAATAACAGTAGCTGCCCGCAGGGCAAGATTTTTTTTAAAGATAGATCATGATTCAAAGCATAAGAATATGTTTTTCATATAATTTGAAAAATTTTATTATAAAGGGGGGGGGGAGGGGGAGGGTCATATTTTTTTATGGGGGAGGAGGAGGGTAGGGGGGGTCTCGGTCAGAACAGATATTATTAAATAGTGGCAGATAAAGTTGGCCAATTTAAACAATTTTGGGTTCATTCGATAGAGAATTCAAAATTAACTGGACTTTACTTTTGGCGGTACTATTTTATCTCAACCCCAGAGCGAGATACTCGACTTTAATGTTAGGGTATATTTTATTGAATTTAGAGGTGTTCAATTAAAGTCAAGTTAGCTCGTTCTGGGGATGAGATAAATAGTACCGCCAAAAGTAAAGTCCAGTTAATTTTGAATTCTCTATCGAATGAACCCAAAATCGTTTAAATTGGCCAACTTTATCTGCCACTATTTTGAATCATATTTAATTTAATTAATTTTAATTTTCCAAATTTAAATTTATTTTTACAATAATATTTCTAATTCTTAATTTAAATATAAATGTAACTACTCTCTCAATTTAAATACAATTAATTTTATTAAATTTAATTAATATAATTATCTTTAATTATAAAAAAATTTCTTATTATTTTTAATTATAATTAATACAAATTATATTATTTTTATGATTGATAATGTTAATTTATTTAAATGAATATCATTTAACTGTGTTAAAAATACATATTAATGAAATGTAAATCAATTAGATATATTATTTTAAGTTTTGAATCTCATAACATAAAAATAAAAAATAAATATGATCTGTTTTAGAAGATTTATAGAATGTAAATAAATGAGATGGATTAAGAAGATTCTCACTCAAATTATATTTAATTTAAAATTAGTTTTATTTTATGGTTGTTATTTAATGCTATATTTTAAATTTCTTGATTTTGTGAATCAAATAACCAATTAAAAATTGAAATATTCTATAAAAATAAAGAAACTATATAGGAAAACTATAAATTTATTCATAAGATAGTCCTATATTTCATTAATAATTTTTTTAAAAAATAGCACAAAATGAAGTATAACGGATTTAACTCAACTTATGAATTTTAATGAATTTAAAGATTTGAGAAAATAATAATTAATCAATAATCGATGAAGTTCCTTTAATAATTTTTTGGCTAAAATAAAGTTATCATGATGATGATGGTTAATGAGTAACTTCAAAATTAAATTTAACATATTCACTGTTTAATACTAAAATCAAACCATCAATCCTAGTCGTGACGTAGACTTATCTAAAGTGAGTTGACGTAGCAATCAATGACGAGGCAAGTCGTGAAATCTAAAAACTCCGAAAAACCACCTCGCCCCATTCCAATTCACTCTGTTACCAAGAATCATACGAGAAAAGAGCCTATCGAAGCTAGGAGTATCTCCCACAGAGCTCGCAGAGATCAGCTTCCTGTAAACAATTAAAGGGGAGTCTGGAGAAAACACTTACCAGGTTCCAACGCTGCTGAGATAATTGTCTCTGTCCTTTCGCTGTGGTTGCCTCATTAACCCGACCTGTGGGAGGAAAATCATTATCGTTGGCTTCGATAGTTCTCATCGTCTCACTTTTGAAAACTGAGCACCACCTTCATCCTGTTTTCTATTACCTAGGAAGCTGAACTCACGCTAGGTAGCTCATCTAGTGCAGGGAAATCCTTAGCGTGCAGTCAACTTGAAGAGTTTAGGAACTGACAGATTGAACCCCACCGACTGGCTCCTAATGCAGTGAACCCAGCAACCCCCTACCTACCCTCAACAGGCCTTAGTGTAGTAGAAAGCTCTTTAAGAATGTCTCCAGCCTCGAGCCCCTGTGGGTCACCCTATCCTTTAACTTTCTAAAAATAATAATAATATTAATGTTATCATAGTTTTAGAATTTTCTCTAATTTTTGGAATTAAAATTACCACTGAGCTTCCTTATTATTAAATTTAAAGAGTAAATTAAATAGGAAATTTTGATATAATTATATAATTATATAAATAATAATCTTTTTTAATTTGAAAATATTCACTCAAACTATTCATAGACGTATAATAATTTTAAGAGAGAGAGAATGATTTCATTTTTTATTAAAAAAGAACATATAAATGGCAATAATGTTTATTCATTTTAGCTTTTTAATTAGAATAATTTATAATAATGCATGACAAAATTTTAGCACCTAAAATAATCAGAACAATTGTATTAATAATTACGTCTAAGATCATAATGAAAGTAATGACTCAAATAATTTCAGTTCTATTGATTAGCTCTAAAATTCTAGCCATGCTAGCACAACAAGTAAATCTACATTAAATTATATTATAAATATAGATTTTAATTTAGTTTTATAGATATGGGGCTAATCAATCTTAACAATAAAATTACAACTAAATAATTTGAAAGTTTAGTGAAAAAGAATTATTTTAGATAATCTTACTAATTTGTCTATTTTTTGCAAAAATTGTTTAAATTAATAAATTTATAAACTTTATTGCAATTTTAAAAGTATTTCCTTGTTAAATGCTAACTTGACTTTTATAAAAATTAAAATATAAATAAAATTAACTTTATGATTAAATTCCTCTTTGTCATTATATATTATAATTAATTATAACAAGATAAATATTCACTTACAATAATAATTAAGGTACTTATCAATCACGATACCTACCAGATTTAACATTTAGTAACATCATTTAAGAGTAGACTTAGAACTAAAATTAAGAATCCAATAGTTAATAGAAATATGTTTAAGGGTAATCCGTGTAAGTATTCAATAATAAATTTAATTAAGCAGTTAAAATTTAAGGTGGGAAAAGTTAAAATTATTGTTTAAAATTTGTTAGATTTGTTATAAATATTATTTTAAAATAAATTTCAATTGTAAAACGTAGGAAATTATATTTATTAATCTCTACTATTAAAAATTCATGACATTAAAAGCTCGTAAAAATCCTACTAATAATAAACTAATTAAAGAATATCAATAAACAAAGATCAAATTGAGATTAAATCACTTATTTATTTGTTTGTTTTAACAAAATTTTAGAGAAAATACTCATGATAAGATAATATTAATAAAAATAATCCAATGATATGAAATACTTAATAAACCAGCAATTTAATTTTTAAATGATAGAATTAAATTGTATTTTTCATAATAACTATACCAAAAATACTTCTCTATTTAGATTAGAGACAGGGCACCCCCAAGCTCCATTATAGTTGTTAATTTTAATCTGTTATTAAAGTTTATTTTATGAAAGTTAAGGATTGCCTTAATTTAAAATTATTCATTTAATGGCAATTTTACGCTAAATAACTGATAAACTTGGAAAGTATTCACAAAAGATTTTTATTTTATTAAGAGGATTTACTATTAGAATTAATAGTTAAGAGCTTACTGTAACCCCTTAAAAGCTATATTTAATGATAGCATTTAACTTCATACAAAAAGAAGTAAAAGTTATGATATTTTTTTATATTAATGGTAAATTTATATATGTTAAATTTTATTCTAAAATTTCCTTTCACTTTTAACTATTTTTAATATGAATCTTTATTTTTAAAGTGGACTACATAAGCCAGCCACTCCCCCTTACTTTTATGAATTTTTTAATTAATTTATCACTTTAACTGGATTAAAAACCATAAATTAAGGTACTACAGCTACAAAATCAAACTTAGCAACTTACTATGACTTGCCCTAATTGCAAATACTTGATATAAACTTATCAAGAATTTAATTACTCAATATTAGGATACATTCTTAAATTCTTGCTCTTGATCAATTAAAATAATTTTTATCTTTTAAAGGAAATTATTCAATCATGAAGATTCTTATCTGATTTACTTTCTACTTAAAAAAAGTGGAAATTTTTGATTTACGAATTTTCTATTTTTCTATATTATTAGAACAATTTGATTCTAAAATGTCATAAATATATTTATCATGTTAGTAATAATTGCACCAGTTATGATAGTTGTTGTAGTATTAATTTCTCTATGTTTTTAAGCAGACATCTTTCTCAATATCAAGAAATCTTTCAGAATTTTTACAAGGAAAATTAAAGCATGGCTAATGATTCATAAATGCCCAAAATGTTAAATAATTGTGGCTGAGATTAAAAAAGGTAAGAGCTTAATATTATTATTATTATTATTTATACCATATCACAATTTTTTAATTAGCACGTTTTAGTCGAATTTATTTAAAAGAATTGGCAACTCTGTTTTATATCTGATAACAATTCTATCCCTCAAAATATCTTAAAACTATATTAATTATTTATAGTTTCCAAAATTTATTAAAAGTTGCCCTTATTAATTTTTTCTGAATTAACTTCCAATTAACTTATTTAATATAATGGCTGAGAGTATTAACTTTTGAATAACAATAATTATCAAAAAGATTTATAATATATGAAAAAAGTAGTATTAATATGAGAAAATTATTAACAATTTATAACTACATCTCGAAAATCGTAATTAATTTCTAGAATTAAAAAATCAGCTTATTTTATATATAAAATGAAGTTGCTTTCATAGTAACTTTAATTGATATACCAAAAGTTTCACTAAAATATCTTTAATTTTGAATTATCGAGCTTATTTTTTATGAAACAATAAAATATTTGGATGTGGGTGATATTTAATATAAAGAATTTAAATTGCTTGATATCTAATTTTATTGAACTTAAGATTAATCATCTAATTAATCTAAGAATTTTAAAATAAATATTTCTTGAATTCTTGGTAAATTTCAAAAACTCAATCACAAATTAAAATTATAAACTTAAGTTATCTTCATTTTTTATATTTTAATAGCATTTATATTTATTTTAATTTTATTATTTTCGAATCACAACTATAACATCCTTGCTGCATTTGAGTATTATTATTTATTAATTGGAATGAAAATAGCTATTATAATATATAAAAAATAACGAAAAATGAATTACTAAAATTTGCAGGAAGTTATAACAGAAGAACATAAGAATTATTAATTATAAGATCAAATAAAAGATAAATCTACATAAACCCCTAAAATATTTAATAAAAATAGCATATCATAATTGCTATAAAATTAAAGTAGTAAAATTTCACATATGAATTATCATAAAAGATAGTGTTTTTATAATAATAAAACTTAATTGCTCATTGCTTATATTATATATGTTTTTAAGTAAATTCACTAATATCCAACATACTGGGTTTAAGATCCCTTAGTTCCTATTAATGAAGTTACTATAGATTAAAATATAGAAAATTCTAATTAAACCAACATCCAAAATAACATTGAAACTTAAGAAAGTTAAACCACTCATAATTATCCTTTGGAAATATTTGACAGAGACTCCCAAAACCCTCAAAGTAAAGCAAGTAATCAATCAAAGAAAAATTAATCACAAAATAAAAATAAAAAGCGGTAACTATAAATATAATAACAAATGCCTGATAATCAAGTGGAATCAAGTTTGTCTTCCGGGGAGTCATCACCAGAATCATCAGATTCTGAATAAGAGACTTAAATTTAGGATTTATATAAATTCATGTTATTCAAAATAAATTTTTAACATTAAAATTATATAAAGTCCTTAAAAATTTATACAAGTACATCAAGCAGACAATTGAATAGTATTAACACATATAGTAATAATTAATAATACTATAATAGTAATGATTAATAAAACTAGGATATATCTATACCTATGGGCTAGTCACCAGATTCAACTAATGATTTGGAGAATCTACCGAGGCATTCTTAAAGTTAATTAATCTAATTCTTGAATTAGAGAATTTGTATATGAAATTTAATAATTTTCTTATTCAATTAGCCTGACATGCCCACTATGCGGAGTGACTGCTTCAACTAAAACAAGAAGAGACAAAGTGGATGTGTTTTTGAATGGGTTGATTATTTCCCTGAAATTGGCTTTGTGTTTGGCATTTGCAGGTTTCATCATAATTGCTTGTGTGCTCTTTCTTATGGCTGCTTTTATTAATATTTTAATGTTTAAGTCTATATTCCTTTTTGGTATAATCTTGAATAAATTAGGTATAATATATAGAATAGCAGTAGAGATGGGGGAGGGAGTGATTTCGGGGGTTGTGGGTGGTACTACTGCTTATGGTCGAATGGAGGTCACAATAGCTCTCAAGCCGATTGTTGTTGCTGCCTGACAAGCTGTTGTACAGATAAAAACGGTGAAGTAAGAGGCTCTTCTATAAGAATCATTCACAGATGCGCAAATTGTAACCAAGATATTGGCTACTCTAGAAGGAATGGAGGTAGAAATAGAACAGACTCTGATGACGAGGAGGAAGAGAAAAGTGAAAATCATAGGTAAGTTCGTGGTAGTCGAGGTGGCAATAACAACAACAGCGGAGGAGACATTGAAATGCAGAAGAGAGATGGTAATTAGAACAATTTCTTTGATGAGTCCTCCTCTGATGATTCTATATGAGATTTAATGATTTATCAATAAAATTAAAGTACCAAAATTCGTAATTATTCATTAAAATTTTGTAATTCTATTATTAAATTAACGAAATAATTTATCATATAGTCATATCCAATATATCTATCAATTAATCACAACTTATTATTACTTGGAGTTCCTCTTAGTGAAGTAAGCATCTTGCTTATGTTAGTAATTGGTGCCTGAATAGCACCACCTGCAACAGAGCTTTTTCCGCCTATGCCCACAAACCCTCCAAGCTCAGCTGTGCTTTTACTCTTCATCATATTTAGACTATTTTTAGATTATAAAGATAGTTTTGCGCCTGCAGTTGGGCTTCGCTTGGTCAGTTGATTTGTGAAGAGATTGTTCTGTTAAGCTAGAGCTGCTGATTGGCCAAAGAATAGTCCTCCAGATCCATGACTACCTTAAAAAATAAATATTATATAAAAAATCACCTGCATTAGCCTAATTATTTGGGCTTTTAAGCATCAAATCTCTTTGTTAAGATTGAATGTTTTCAAACAAGTCCTTAACTTTTTATTTTCCCACCTTATCTTCATTTATGTTATTATGTTCCATAATTAATCGCTTTTTTTGTTGTGGTGAGGCACTATATGATTGAATTTTATTATAACTTTTTAACTTACAATTAGTTTGTAGTGAGGTCTAAGTAGCAATTTTCACAAACTTTGATTAGACTGTTTGTCCAAGTATGATCTTATTTCATCAAGGAAAATCTTTCTTTGGTTAAGGTTTTATATAAGTTTTCGTTTTTCACTTGAGGAAAAGTCACTTTATCATACTATAAAGAAAGTTAATATGTGTTAATTTAACTTTAAGTCAGAGTTATTAAATTTGTAATAAAAAAGAAATTAATGAATTATCTACTTACCAGTTCAATTTTAGGAAAAATATCATAATTTTGGTTTTAATTGAAATCTTACTAGCCTCTTGATTGAGTCATAGTTTTTAGGTTGATTAAGGGTGAGTTCAAATTATTGCTAGGCTGTCTTCCTGCAAGTCCTCCAATTCTAGTTTATTTTTAAGTTTAATTGATTCCTTAATGATTTAAATTAATCTTAATTTTTATATGAGTTTGCGTATGAGTTGTGGGTCTGGAATTATTTTGTAGCACAGATTTCATACCAGTATTGTTAAGTGTTGATGTAAACTAGAAAAACTTTTTTTCTCTCTTAGAAGTTAGTTGTTGAGGATCTATAGAGTCTAGCATGTACTTATAGGGTATATTGAGTAATCTACTCTGTACTATAATTGAAGTTATTAAAAAGGTTCATTTTAATTTAAAATCATGACAGACAAGTGTAATAGTTATTTTAGAGACTTACCAAATAAAATATGACATCTTGAGCAGTAAGCATGTTCTTTCTTTTCATTTTATTCCTCGGCATTTTTCTTTGCCCCTAAACCCCCTCCCAGAGTATTAGTTGCCTATCCAGACCCAATATTTCTGAATTCCTTTGGAATAGTAAACTTTGGTACATTTTTCATCATGGGATTTTACTCATCTCTCATTAGAAGTTCACTAGCGTACATTAGGAACAGTCGCTCCATACAGTCAATTTTAAAATATAAAGTCATGCGTTTTACTTTCTTTCTTTCACCACCTTTTGAGACTTTCTTCACATGATCAGCTATGAAGTTACAAGTCTTCAATATATCATTAATGATAGAATTTAAAAAGAGAATCATAAATCTGACATATTTGAAGAATTTATTTATAATGAATTGATTGTACCTACCCTTTAAAAAAATGCATTTTATAGCAAATATTATTTTATTTATCATTCGCAAGTGTAGGGCTATTAATAGAATCTTACATAGCCAGATGTTCAGGCCCCTCATGCGTAACTATTCGTTCATACAAATTAACCTTCTAATCATTGATTTTATTTATGTTAGTTTTATTCTCTAGAATACTAAATTAAGGAGTCCAAGTAACTTTAATTGTGGAGTTTTTATCATTTTTTGGTGCGATAAACTTTTATAGAAACGATTTCATTGGCTTTTCTGGTTTCAAGAGAAATCTGTTAAAATCCTTCGCATTAAAATGTTCAACTGTCACAACATCTAATTAACAAAATTATTATAAACAATTAAAGCATTAATCACAATTTTGTTAAGTCAAATTTAAAAGGTTCTCTTAATATACTAACCTTATTTATCAATTGAGGCGCTGTATGAGTAATGACTGGCCACTATATCATTCTCAGTTTTCCCAGCTAGAAACTCGTCTTTAACTGCCTTATAAGATATTTTCTTTTTGCTTTCTCTTAAAATGGTGCCTTATGCAGTTGTAAAATACCAGAAATATGGCTGTGAACATCTATAGAAAATACATTAATAAGATTTCATTGATATTGGATCATAGTTATTGAAATAAACAAGTAAAAAATAATATAACTATGAAAGTACTTGTAAATGACAGTGTCTGGTATTAGTATTTTAGTAGTCATGTCTAGAGGGTCCTCTGATCGTTAAACGAGATAGTGAAATAACAGCTCTGTAGCTGAGTAATTTGCAAACATTTTATTTGTTAGATATTTTAATTTAATATATATTAATAAATTTAATGAAGAGTAACTTAAAAGCAATCTTAAAAAAATTGTAATAAATATTGGCTTTATAGTTAATCAAATAATCATTCTTATTATCAAATCATATTCATCTATAAATCAAAGGCAAATTTATACTCGCAGAGACAGTTTGATTAATTTAAGATCTCTCTAAACTTTCCAAGTAATCAGAAACGATTTATTTCTGGCCATCCGCAATATTAGCAGTCTCCAAGTTTTATCTTAGACTTTGCTAGTGCTATTACAAGGAATGATTAATATCAAAATCTCTGTTATTATCATTATTTGTAGAATTTCTTAAAGTATCCTACTGACTTTGAGATTCTTTACTCTCTACTATAACTTTAATGTATTAATCATTATTCAAGCTGCTACTTCTCTGTTATGTATGATTGTTTACAAGTTTTTGCTTAGAACTGACTTAATTTTTTATTTTTAACATAGTTTTACTGCTGTTATTTGCTATTAATGTCTAGTTGAATTGAGGGTTTTCATCCAATAGAAGTGTGTTGTAATTTTTGTTATTTAATTTAAGTGAAGTTCTTGAAATTTAGGAGTTTTAAGCAAAAGAGTTCAAATTATTAAGCGCTTATAGTTTTTTATTGCCGCTCATTAAATCGTAGTACTGAGTAACATTTGCTTCACTCAATAGCTTAGGTCCGTACTTTTTCGTTTTATTAATAGTTAAAGAGGTTGGGCTTGTTGCTTGTTGTAATGTGGCAAAATTTAAGTTTTTAATTGAGGTAGGAGCGTTTAAATTTCTTGAAGTCTAATTATTAGCAAAGCTTTGATTTAAATTTAGCTTTGACTGATTTATAGATGGGATATCTGATTAATTTTGTTGTTTCACTTTTCTTAGTTTTAAAACACTTGGCTATAACAGGAATTGAAAAATTAATAGTTATTCATACTAATTATGCACAATTATAATTACTGTCTTAGTTGAGAGAATGATAAATTTATGAAAGCGCTCTTTCTCTTTCTCCAACATTTCTACTAGTCATGTTTAGAGGTGATAACTGCATTTTAAATGGAACAACTCTTGTTGTAGAATTATTCTTGAAATTACTTGACACAAGTGAAACCTAATTACTTATTCCCACAGATGCATCTTTTAGATTTTTTAAACTTCTATTGTTGCTATTTTGCAAATCATCTTTAAAATATTGATTGACGTCCTAAGAATCAAATTAGTTTATCCACGAGCTTAGTTTAGCACTTTACTATGTTATAAAGTCAAGTTTGTTATTTCTTTAAAGTTCTGTTTCATTAGTTTTTCTCACTAATGCATGAGCTGTCTCTGTTTAAATTACAGAAATCTACTTAAGTTAAATTTGTAAAGCTTCTATCCATTATATCAATTACTAAGTATCTTGTTTATTCGATTTTTATAGGCAAAGAACTTGGAATTCTTATTTGTCTACTTTAGCCTCAATCAACGCTCTCAATTCCTCTTCTGAAATACTGAACATATTAGATTTACTCATTTACTTGTTATTCAGATGTGAAGTGGCCTTTTTAACAGCTGCATATATATCCTTTGAAATGTTCTAACCAAGAATATCTAGAGTCTCTTCAAGGTGATCATACTTTTTGAAACACTCATCAATTCTTTTATCGTTTTCGTTTTTGTAGTTCCATAGTCTCTCTTAAGTAACATACTCTTTTAGCTGGATCTAAATATCGTCTATATTTTACTTTGAAGCTTTTTCTGAAAGAACTTCATCAAATCTTCTTACTATTTCGGATACCTTTTCACAGTCAGTTGTTAATTCTTGCACCTTATCTTCAAACTTAGAGAGCTCAGGTAGCACTTTTTGATAGAGATCTTTTAGATCTGAGTATTCAGCGTAATTCTAGAAGTTATTCCAAATTCTTAATGTTTCCTCTGTGTAAGTTTTTAACTTCAAATCTTTCTTAATTTCATGTATGTCAATATTTATTTGGCTTTTAATGGTGCTATCAATTTTTGTGACTTTCTTTTCTACTGTTTACAACTCTTCCTGAGCTGTTCTAAACTTTTTGATAATTTCAAAGTCATATTTAGCAAATTTATCATTGAAATCTTCTATCAGAACTCTCTTAGCTATGTCTTAAGTCAAATCTGATCTTAAAGTCTTAATTGCTTTGACTAATTCCTCCCCTTTGGCATAGTTAATCTCCACTTATTTGATTCTTTAATTAATATCAAAGTTTATTAATTCAATGTCACTGGTCTTCACAAACATACTCATCTCTGAGTTAATTTTTTGAATGTCACAAAAGCTCATAAATTCTTGAAGACTTTTCGTCACTTAATTTACTGAGTCTTGAGATGCCAAGAAAATCATTTTGCTTCGCATTTCATTTATTTCTTCATAAATTCTATCAACTTTTTACTCATATTAAAATACATACACTTACTACTGTATTTATAAGTGCTTTAATTTAGAATTTTTATTTAATATTAAGACTTAATTTATTTTAAAGTTTTCAATTCTATCTCAAAACATAAAATAGTAAATTATTATCAAAAGGTATGATTAAATAATTTTGTAAGCTTAAATTATAAAATAAATTGAATTTAATAATTATTATGTTTTATGATTTATTCTTTAAAAGAATGATTGACTTAATGATAAAAAAATACAAACCCAAAATGCGTATTCAATTTATTAAATTTTCAAATAACTAATTTGAAAAATAATTAGTATATAATTATCTAAATATTTAAATATAATTTCTAAATAATTAAGGAATATATAAATAAAACTAAAGAATATTTTTTTTGTAAAATAAAATTTAGTCTATTAAATATAAAAAAAATATTATAGCATTTAAAAATATAATATATTTATCTATTAAAGACAAAATATTAATAAATTTATTTTACTAGTATATTCTAAAGTAAAAAATGAGTTATTAAAAATAATTCTAGTTACGAATAACATTTAAAAATAAATTTGTACAAATTCTACTAAGACTTCAAATAAATATAAAAGGATTGATTCAATTTAAGAGGGTTGGTGAGTTGTTTATTTAACATTATTACTTTGTGGTTTCCCATTTTAAGGATTTAGTTAAAATTGCTTTTATATTTCAACTTTTTTATCTGTAGTTTTGCTTGGACTGCTTACAGCAGATTAATTTGGACTAACTTTTTATTCATTATTGACATTCACCTCAATTTAAAGTGAAGAATTTGCCTTACTAGCTTACAATTAATTCCCAATTATATTCGTCTATCCCCCATTATTATTTCCAAAAGTCTTAACATTTTATATTTCAATCGATAGCTACTTAATCATACTCTACATCTCTCTGATTGATAATTCTCCACTATTATTATTGCTAACAGTCACTCCATAAGTTTGTATGTCATTGATCTATTCTTAGATTTCATGTAAATTCTTTTTTGTTATAGAAACCTCGTCTTTTAAGAGTTACACTTTAGGGAAATATTGCATAAAATTCAGGTTTAACATTTATGCTATGAAGGAAATTTAAGTGTTGGATTGGATGTTTTCGAGCATAGTCTCAAGGAAATTCACTTTATCACTGAGTGCCTAAATTTGAAAGATGCGTTTAATTATTACGAAATACCACAAAATATGCAGTAATGATATTAGATATTTATAAAATCATTTTTTATACCTACATCAAACTGTACTGTACTCATTTTTTTACAATAATTTAATAATAAAATTGGAGTTTAAACAATAATTTATTGATGTAAAATCTTTCTAATTTAATCTACATTCCGTATAGTATTTGTGATAAACATTGATTTTAATTTAATAATTAAGTTATTTGAATATTACTATATTTTGAAAATATGAAATCTAATTAAAAACCCTAAACCCAGGCAGAAAAAAACAGAGGTAATTAGAAATCTATTCTTTTATCACGTTTCTTACTTTGTTTATATAACAATTTACCATCCCATTTTTCTCTTTAAAAGTTCATTTCGACTAATCACTTATATTTAGACCGATTAAAGCAAGTGAGAGATAAGTAACTTGAGAAAAAAAGTTAATAGATTGACTTACTCTCTGGGGAGGATTTATTGACTGAATTGAAAAATAAGCAACTGCCCACTTTTGGTACTAATCAAGAACGTAAAGATAGATTGAAGAAGTTTCATGGCATTTTATGATAAAAATAAAGAGAGTACTAAGGAAATAGCAATATGAATTTACTCTTTCTTTCTAGTGTTCTATTATTATAGAGTACAAATGTTTTATATAGCATTAACCCTAATGAATTTCAATAGATAGACTTAGGTGGAGACTATTAGGAAAAAATGGAGCCTCAAATTAACAAATAACCTCTACAATAGCAGTAATAGAATAACATTAATCAATAATAATAGCAATAGTAAATGTAATAAAAATTCTCAGAGCCTATTGCATAAAATGAAAAATAACCACAAAAAAAGCTCTCAGTTTTGGAAAATATATAGCATATGCAACAGCAAAGAGATGAACGCAGATAAAAAGTAGAGTAATAACGTTAAGAGAAAAAATAAAGAGAAATCATAAATTAGGCAAATGGCCGTATGGTGGATGCTGATTTTGATATTATGATTGAGAAATAGAGATTGAGTTTGAAAGACTCTTAGGCTCACAGCTCAACAGTAAACATGAAAATTAGTGTATGTGTTCGTAAAAGACCAATATTCAATAAAGAAGCAGTTGCTGGTGAGATGGATTCTGTAAGTGCAGCAAATCCATTGATAAGAGTACATGAGTGCAAGTTTAAGGTTGATGGTATTACGAAGTTCATTGAGAATCATGATTTCACATTTGATAACACTTTTTCTGATTAAGAGGGTAATGATGCACTATATAGAGCAGCTATCTAGCCTACAATTCATTTCCCATTTAATAAGGGTATAGTCACTTGTTTTGCCTATGGACAGACTGGAAGTGGAAAGACTTTCACAATGAAGGGTAGTAATGAGGCAGCTATACGTGATATATTTTCTTTAGCAAAGACTCAATACGCTGACAAATCACCCAAGTTTTACTTATCATTTTTCGAAATATATGGTGGAAAGTTATTCGATCTTTTAAACAGTAGGGCTAAGCTGGCTGTACTTGAAGATAGAAATTAGAAAATTTAAATTCAAGGTCTTGAAGAGAAACTTGTGGATAATGAAGGGGAAATGATAAACATGATTGAATTTGCTCATTCCGAAAGAACAACACATGCTACAGCATCCAATGATACTTCTTCGAGATCTCATGCTATTTGTTAGATTTAAGTCAAAGAAGGTGTTTCAGGGAAACTTATGGGAAAACTCTTTCTTGTAGACTTATTTAAGTCATTTATTCAAATTCAGTTAAATACCACCACTATTGAATTTATAATGATCTTGAATAAAAACTTAGCAGGTAGTGAAAGAGCGGCTGATTGCCAAAGTAACAACAGGCAACGCCGCTTGGAAGGAGCTGAAATAAATAAAAGTTTGCTTGCTCTAAAAGAATGCATTAGAAGTTTAGATCAACGAAAGAATAATTCAGAGGTACATATCCCTTTTAGAGCAAGTAAACTGACTATGGTTCTAAGAGACTCTTTTATGATGAATGCTGATAGAACAAGAATCATTATGATTGCTTGTGTCTCACCTGGTAGTTCCAGTGCAGATCATACCTTAAATACTCTTAGATATGCATCGAGATTAAAATCCTATTTATTATCTTAAAAATTCTTGCATTGTTGACATAAGTATAAAGTTAAATCAATTAAAAGCCTTTTTTAATCATTCAAAAATAATAGTATTGCCAGTTTGCTTAAACAAGTTCTTCCATTTTTCTTTCTCATAATTAACTTATTACTCCTATTACATATTTCCGTCTTAAATATCATTATATTCATAATCATCGTCATTATCAACGAAAACATCTTTGTCATCACCTTAGCCACCTACAATCACTCTCTGAGCCAATCTCTAATTAATGATGTCTTAGAACAACCCCACGAATTTCCTCACACTTTCTCCATCATACTTTTGCAACTAGCCTCTCAGTCTTACATCATCAAATTTAGTGCATGTTTCCTCAAATAAATTTAGGCATTCCAGCTAAGTTTCACATACTTTAGTCAGCTCTTTGATTCTAGCATCCCTTTCATCCATTTTACAGTTTAAGATATTTAGTTCTTAATCGTGGTGAGTGCGGAGCTTAAGTAGTTAAGCTTCGTAATTCTCAGTTATTATCCCTACTAGTTCTTTGTTTAAGTCTTAAATAGTCTTCATTTGCTTTTTAAAAATGTGTATAAAATTAAAATTTACAATTTTATATTGATTCAATACGCAACAAGAATTTTTGTATATCACTATTTTTACTATATTTTGTATGCAATAATTAAAAAAAACAATCTTTTTAACTGGGCTTGTAGTCAAATCTTTGAAAATGATTTTGTTAAGTTCAATAACTCCACTTTAATAGCTTTTCATATCCAACATCTTATGAATCTTGTCTTAAAGTTAACTCTTCTCCAACTGCAATTTCTTTATTTCATGAGTCATCTGTGCCAATCTTTACTCTATTTTACTCATGTCCTATTGTTTTAGCTTCTCTTAAATTTTTAGAGTTGATTTGGTAGAGATCTGTTTTTCAGTTATGTTTTTGACATCCATTCTGGTACCCTTACAATTATGAATTTATTAAGAAACATTAATTATCAAAAATGAAAAAACTGGCTTTAAAATTTATGAAAAGTTTCCCTTTAGCTTGTCTTTCAAATCCTTAATAACATTTTATAAACTCTCAATCCTAGAATTTAAATTTCCATTTTCATTCTGTAATCTCGTTTATACTTCAAGCCCTTTAGTTACCTCCCCTTTTTGTTAATTGGCATAATTCAGCAGTGAATGTATGCAGTTCAATGTTTGGCCAACTGATTAATTAAGGTTTTAAGGGTTAAATAAATTCCCAAAAAGTGGCAGACCTTCTGGTTGCAGTTATCTTTTCAACTCAGAAATTGTTAGCAAAAGCTTATCTTTTTCATCTGTAAAATTTGCTTCACTTAATAGCTAATTACCAATTTATTGCTTAGAAAGTTTTGAGGAGGTAGGGGGTTTTGTACTTTGATTTTTGGGTATATTTATATAGTTCATTAAATTTTCATTATAAAGTGAAGGTTCACTTGGTTCTTGATCTTCACATACGTTTTAAGTAAAACTTTTCATTTTTACTGAATTTGAATTTGTTAATTTTGATTTCTTAATGGGCTAACCACTCTTTTACTATTAATTATTGCTTGAAGTTTTATTATCTAATTTCATATCTCTTGCAAATTACTGATCTTACTCTTCAAGCATCTTAAAATGCTACTCAATTTCATAATCTAGCCTTTCTGTTTCGCTCATTTCATTATAGTAATTTTATGATAATTTGTCATTTTTCCTTCGATTTTACTTAGATTTGAGTGAATTATCATTAAAATTAATTCATTTAAAATTTATTATATAGTATCTACTTAGTTTGTAATAAAGTATTGACTTATTTAATATGGTTTAAGAATATCTGAATATAGTAAATCAATTTAAGCCTGTGTTATTGTATCATTATTGCCATAGAACCCAAAGGATTTACTGGGTACTTGGCTTTAAGAGGAATTTGAATTGTAAAATAAAGTGTTGTGAAGCAGGTCTTCCTCAGGCTGGAAAGTCTAGCCTATTCTATTATATGTGGACATATTTTCAAATAAATTAAAAATTGAAATTTATTATAAATAAACTACAATATTTATAAATTATCTACATTAAATATAATATTCATTGTAAGAAATTGCTTGTTTTTAATATGAAAAGTATAGGGGAGAAATATTATGAAAAGATTAATTATTTGGAATATATTGATTAATATTATTTAAAAAGAGTATATTTAATGGCTGATGAATTACTTTAATTTATTTAAATTAATTTTAAGGAAAAAAATTAAATATTTATTTTATTCTTAATCTATGCATCAAGTCATCAAAGTTTATACAAATATAATTATGATGCTTTCCAATTACATCCAAGTATTTATAGATTTATTCTTACATTAAATGTTTATTAATATGCTATAATTTTCAAATCATTTCTTGCAATATTGCTAAAATAGAATTGAATCAGGAAATTGTGAAAATAAAATTAAAATTAAATAAATAATATAATTAGACCAATGGTAAAATGCGTAAACCCCAAATCCCCTCAATTTCAAAACCCCTGTGTTTTTGTTGACATGTGTCATTTTTTTATTAGTAGTTGGTCAAAAAATTTAGGGGGCTGGTCAAAATTATATATGTATTTGTAAAAATTGATACATCTCAAATTTAGGGATCTGTATAATTAGGGAAGTTGGGAGATTTGCGAAATTAGCGATTTCAGAGATTTGCGTAGTTTAGAGCAAAATAGGGACTTTTTCATAAAAACCTCTCTCATTTACCGAAAAGGGGCTTGAAAGTAGGGTAACTCCATTAAAGATTGGAAGTTTTGCCAAAATATCACATCAGGCATAATTGCGATAATATGAAAGGAAATGCAACTAAGTAGAATCGCGAAGGAAGTGGCCATTTTAACAGTGCAAATGTGAAATAGAAGCAGTATTTTAGAATTGAGTGTTGTAAAGAGTGAATTAGGACATTTTTAAGTAAAATATAAATAGTATTATTAATTATAATAATCTGCGATGAATTTAAAACTGACATGCCAGGGGAAATTGTAAAGGGAAACAGGTTTTATACACTACTCCAGCTATGAAACAAACATCATCACACAAAACCGAACCGAAGAGTATGAAACCACTTCTTGATACTGAATGCCCACATCCCCAGGACGTCTTCTTTTCTTAAATTCTGAACAATTCCCGCAACCCACTTCACCAATTGCTGCCTAAAAGTGTAAAGCCCATTTAAACTTACTTGCTCTGAATAGTGTCCATCTTCATCTCCTTCTTTGTAAAGGAGAATAACTGCTCAATTGGATTGAGCCAAGGCGAGTATTCGGCGTTGAAGAGCACATTCACTTTAAACTTTCCGGCTGTGGCTAACATCTCTGAATATTTATGAATGACTGCGTTGTCCATCAGCAGGACCACTTTCTTAGAGTGTAGTTCTTTGTCAGTTCTTACACTGCGTAAGGTATGGTAGATAAAGTTTTCAAAGAGAACTGAATCAAAAGCTCCTTCTATCACTTGACTGGAGATAATTCTATCCTAGGAAATCGCAGCAATATAAGACATTGAAAATTGCTATCTCTTAGTTGAGCTTTTCTAATTGACAACTCTCTCACTTCATCCCATAGTGTCCCAGGTTCTGCTTCATCTCACTCTAGTATTCCTTAATGCTTTTCAAGTGAAGGTCTATAAATAGCTGGGGCCAAAGCTTTTAGTAAGAGCCCCTTTCACTCTGCAAGTTTCCCTGCTCTGACCCAGGGTTCGATGAGTCTTTTTGGAAGCTACTTGAGAGTTTTAATTTCCTAGGAGTGACCGCAAACCGACTTTCCAACTTGGTTTCGGCACCTAGGTCAATAGACTTCTTCCTCGAAGATTCCAGTTTTAGTTTTGATATTTTATCGAGAATAGGAGTTAAACCACTCTTCACTTTTGAAGCTGAATTGTCTTCAGACACCACTGATTTCACTGAACTATTTATGCGGAAACTCTGAAAAGTTTTAGTCAAGCTGAATTTCTAATTGGAGGTCTCAGGGACCTCTAATATCGGGGAGAGATCCTTTGTAAATACAAGCCGAGTTTTCATTGAAGGGGTCTGAAGTTGCTTTTTTAATGGTTTCAGTTATGGATTTCCCTAAAAGTATTATGAATTAATAATTACCTTAGTATTTTCAATGGTTTTCTAACTATAATTACTGGTTTTCGATGACTACTTTGACCCCCTTAGAACTTTCGCTCCATGAATTTAGATTGGAGTGCTGACAATATTCTTTGGTGTCTAGGATATTTCTTAAACCCCTATCCTACCTTAGGTCCTATAAAGCATTTCATTGCAAAATTGCTAATTGCTTACGAAATTGACTTAGCCACACGAATTTTCCACTTTTAATATTTCCAACCTTTTAATTACAATATTTAGAAAACCATAAGTCAAATGAATTTGAAACCTTCTCTAATTATTCCCCAACATTTTCAATTTTTTCCAGGTGGAAGCTCTCTGAGAATTTTGAAGTTGAAGAATCAGAACTTTGATCCATTTTGAGGAGCATTTTTCCATACAAAAGTCTGTCATCGCTAGCGAGGATCATGCTATCATTTTGCAACCTGTTTTATCGCTTCTGTAAATTTGCAGAATCTCGATGCATATCTTTAATGTTGAAGCTCCATTACTTTGAGGGCATCGAGTCCGATCGGAAGTTGCTCTCATCAACTGAAATGATAACTGCATCATCATATAAGAACTGAGCCAACAACCTGCTAATCCAGAGCCTATTCTCATTGAAGTTCGGGTCTCTATACTTTGTATTAGCAGCCTGAGTTTTCCCATATCTTAGATGGAACTTATCTCACAGAATCTTTTGAAGAGTGGTAACGCAAGGCACCTTAAGTAGCTTACACTCTGCCTTTGTTTGAGCCAGGTTTAATAATAATTATGAAGCTTCTATCCTGTAACTTCGTAAATTCCGTTCTGTTCTAGGTAGGCCTGTATAGAATCAAGCAAGAGCTAGTTCCCACAAACCCCTTTTCTACCCACTTTCTTTTGTGATTCAGGATCAAGAATCTTATGCTTGACCTCGTACTTAAACTTTTCGATAGTCTTATATACAACATCCACATCCATCCTCAATTCTTAGCCACTTGACGAGGCTTTAATTGCTCATTATAGTATAGATTAATAACCTCTAATTTCTTACATGCGAGCTTAGCTTCTCTTTTCTTCAAAAAAGGATTGCTACTTAACTTCTAGGATTTGCCTTTTTATTTAATTGTCTCGTTGAGAGCATCTATTAAATTTTGACTCCCTCTAAGAGCTCCTCGTTACTAATTAACTTTGCATCCTCCTGTAATATTTTTGCTTGTGTCGCTTTCTTAATTATTCATAACTGGTTTATTCCTGATTCTGGCAAGTCGAAAACTTTGAAGGTAAGCTTCAAGGAATTTGCAAGCTCCTCATCATTTTATATGTAACAAACATCAACATTGCTAGCTAAATATTCTTGAATTATTTCTTAAGGAAGTTTTATGATTGCTCCACCTGTAAGCTTCTAGATTTGTACAGGGACTTCACCACTGTTTAGCAGTTATCCAGAATTGTATGTGAACTTTGTTGACTAAATAACGTTTGGGAATAATTTACCAAGCACGACAGGAGTCCATTTAACAAAAGATTTCTCTTAAGCCTTAACTTTGCTTGGCTTAATTACAGATAAGGCATTAGAAATAAGAAAATAATCGCTTAATATCGACTGCTATGAGCAAGAAATTTCTGATTAAGATCCATTCTTAGACTCTTCGTTAGGGTGTGAGTTTATACCTGCATTCTAGTTATCTGTTTTTTAGATCTTCATTTATTACTAGGTATAATTTTACAGAAGAAGCTTGATCAAATTAATTATATTATAATATCATTAAGAATATAAATAGATATCTTTAGTATTTTAATTATAAATTAAAATGGAAGGAAAGCAATAATCGATTGGTGACCAAGCAGTATTTTAATTACTACCAAATGATGTGGGACAGATTACATATGCATATAAAGAAGGTGACTCTCCTCTTGAAATAATAGGACTTTATTCTTTGTCATGCAAGTTCGTAGAAGGACAGGATTTACTAGAATGGAAAGGTACCATTTTTGAGTTTCTTGTTTCTCATGATGAAAAAGCAACTGAACTTCTTCTCTGCTATTTTGATAAACTTATAAAAAGCCCAGAATTATGAAAGCACGACTTCTTCAAAATCTTGATGCGAGCACTTCACGCTATTTCATCAACAAACTTGATTAGCCGCTAAATGAAGTCTTATAGTAAAGCGAGCTTGAACTTAACCACTTGCAATTCTACCTTTTAAAAATACTCTTGCAACAAAAAGCTAAATAACACTTCATTTAAGAGTACTAAAATTGTGAAAATCTATTAGAATATACTAACTACCAAGATCACTGATTTAAAATAGATACGCTTTGACCATAATGCTGATTACTTCAAAGCTTATGAAAAATAAAATAATTTAGATGAATCATTTATTCAATTCATGATTCGTAAAGTAAAAAAACAGATGTTAAGCAAATGTAAAATTCGTCAATCATATAAAATGAACAGCTTAGAATAAGAAAAGGACTAGCAAGAGTAGCAAGAATAAGATACTAAAATCAAGATGAATGTCGAAATCAATTTAAATATTGAGGGTTAATATCACAATGAAGAAGGGAACGATATTCAAAACTTCTAGAATAATGATAATTTGAATGCCTATAAAATCAACTAAAAGGATCTTCTTAATCAATCTATCGAACAAGATTAATATGCTTCTAATTTAGTATCTTCAATCATGAATTAGAATCCTAATAACAATCAAAATCGAAAATTCAAACTAAATTTAGCATTGATTGATTCTGATGAATAATGAAGTTGATTATTAGGATATTGGTTAAGTTCTGGACACCATGACGCAGGTCACTTACAAATAACCTAAACTTCTGAATAAAGATACCCATGCAATTTAAGTTTATTTAGAGGATTAACTCCTCGATTATCAAACTCTAATCAATAAATTAAGAGTGAATCCGCTCACTTATAAATAACAAGCAGATTCCTGTTAATAACTTTTAAAAATGTTCTAGGAAAAGCTGAACGAATTCATAAAACAAAATATTGGCTTGCCACCGCTACAATCAAAAACACTAACATGGCTGTAAACAATGTGTTCAATATAGATTTGGTCGATTAGGAAAGAATAGAAAGTAAAAAAAATATAGGACTGCTTCTAAAAAGCGATCATTATCTGAAAGAAACAAAAAGCAGTCAATAACTTACGAAGAGAAGATTATTTAATAAAATAAGGGTCTTGTTTCAGATGAAATTTATTTCTAAAAAAGAGAATCGGGTGCAGCTATTGAAATAGATCCCGATAGCTATAAACTAACGAGCAAGGATTCAATTACAAAAGCTTCAAAGCTTAAAGCTTAAACTAAAAATTATGATCGTCTTGAAATAAAAGCTTAAAAGAAATTATCCTTGAATTACAAAGCAAATATATTAGCTGATAAGGATATAATAGTACATTACACC